>JAVSCE010019648.1:0-55107 GCA_032199065.1 Smutsia gigantea
GTCCATTTCTTCTATGTTTTCCAGCTTGTTAGCATATGGATTCTCATAATATTCTCTTATAATTCTTTGTATTTCTGTGGGATCCGTCGTGATTTTCCTTTCTCATTTCTGATTCTGTTTATGTGTGTAGATTCTCTTTTTCTCTTAATGAGTCTGGCTAGGCGTTTATCTATTTTGTTTATTTTTTCAAAGAACCAGCTCTTGGTTTCATTGATTTTTTCTATTGTTTTATTCTTCTCAATTTTATTTATTTCTTCTCTAATCTTTATTATGTCCCTCCTTCTGGTGACTTTGGGCCTCATTTGTTCTTCTTCCAATTTCAGTAATTGTGTCTTTAGACTATTCATTTGGGAATGTTCTTCATTCTTTAAATAGGCCTGGATTGCAATATACTTTCCTCTTAGAACTGCCATTGCTGCATCCCACAGAAGTTGTGGCTTTGTGTTGTTGTTATTAGTCTCCATATATTCTTTGATTTCTGTTTTGATTTGATCTTTATCCCATTGATTAATTAGGAGAGTGTTGTTAAGTCTCCATGTATTTGTGAGCCTTTTTGATTTCTTTCTAAAATTTATTTCTAGTTTTATACCTTGGTGATCTGAGAAGTTGGTTGGTAGGATTTCAATATTTTTGAATTTACTGAGGTTCTTTTTGTGGCCTAGTATGTGGTCTATTCTGGAAAATGTTCCATGTGCACTTGAGAAAATGTGTATCCTGTTGCTTTTGGGTGTAGAGTTCTGTAGATGTCTGTTAGGTCCATCTGTTCTAGTGTGTTGTTCAGTGCCTCTGTGTCTTTACTTATTTTCTGTCTGGTTAATCTGTCCTCTGGAGTGAGTGGTGTGTTGAAGTCTCCTAAGATGAATGCATTTCTGTCTATTTCCTCCTTTAATTCTGTTAGTATTTGTCTCACATATGCTGGCGCTCCTGTGTTGGGTCCATATATATTTATAATGGTTATATCTTCTTGTTGGACTGAACCCTTTATCATTATGTAATGTCCTTCTTTATCTTTTGCTGCTTTCTTCGTTTTGAAGTCTATTTTGTCTGATACAAGTACTGCAACACCTGCTTTTCTCTTTGTTTTTTGCATGAAATACCTTTTTCCATCCCTTCACTTTTAGTCTGTGTATATCTTTGGATTTGAGGTGAGTTTCTTGTAGGCAGCATATAGATGGGTCTTGCTTTTTTATCCATTCTGTTACTCTGTGTCTTTTGATTGTGCATTCAGTCCATTTACATTTAGGGTGATTATTGATAGGTATGTACTTATTGCCATTGCTGGCTTTAGATTCGTGGTTACCAAGGGTTCAAGGGTTGCTTCTTTACTATCTAACAATCTAACTTAACTTTCTTGTTAAGTTATTGTAACACAGTCTGATGTTTCTTTATTTCTCTCCCTTCTTATTCCTCCTCCTCCATTCTTTCTATAATAGGTGTTTTATTCTTTGCCTTTAGTTGGTATTTGGATGGTCTGCTTTCTTTGCTATGATTTTATTTTCTCTGGTGACATCTTTTTAGCCTTAGGTGTGCTTCCATCTAGAGCAGTCCATTTAAGATATCCTGTAGTGGTGGTTTATGAGAGGCAAACTCTCTCAACTTTCGTTTGTCTGGAAATTGTTTAATCCCTCCATCATATTTAAATGATAATCGTGCTGGATACAGTATTCTTGGTTCGAGGCCCTTCTGTTTCATTGTGTTAAATATACCATGCCATTCTCTTCTGGCCTGTAAGGTTTCTGTTGAGAAGTCTGATGATAGTCTGATGGGTTTTCCTTTGTAGGTGATCTTTTTTCTCTCTCTAGCTGCCTTTAATACCCTGTCTTTATCTTTGATCTTTGCCATCTTAATTATTATGTGTCTTGGTTTTGCCTTCCTTGGGTCCCTTGTGTTGGGAGATCTATGAGCTTCGGTGGACTGCGAGACTACTTCCTTCCCCAGTGAGGGAAAGTTTTCAGCAATTATTTCTTCAAAGACACTTTCTATCCCTTTTTCTCTCTCTTTTTCCTCTGGTATTCCTATAATGCGAATTTATTCTTTTTGATGCAATTGTGAATGGAATTGTTTTCCTGATTTCTCTTTCTACTAGTTCATCATTAGTGTATAGGAATGCAACAGATTTCTCTGTATTAATTTTGTATCTTGCAGCTTTGCCAAATTCAGATATTAGATCTAGTAGTTTTGGAGTGGATTCTTTAGAGCTTTTTATGTACAATATCATGTCATCTGCAAACAGGGAAAGTTTGTCTTCTTCCTTACCAATCTGGATGCTTTTTATGTCTTTGTGTTTTCTGATTGCCGTGGCTAGGACCTCCAGTACTATGTTGAATAAAAGCAGGGAGAGCGGGCATCCCTGTCTTGTTCCCAATCTTAGGGGAAAAGCTTTCAACTTCTCGCCGTTAGGTATGGTGTTGGCTCTAGGTTTGTCTTTTATGGCCTTTATTATGTTGAGGTACTTGCCCTCTATACTCATTTTGTTGAGAGTTTTTATCATGAATAGATGTTGAATTTTGTCGAATGCTTTTTCAACATCTATGGAGATGATGATGTGGTTTTGTCCTTCTTTTTGTTGATGTGGTGGATGATATTGATGGATTTTCGGATGTTGTACCATCCTTGCATCCCCTAATCCCACTTGATCTTGGTGTATGATCCTCTTGATGTATTTTTGAATTTGGTTTGCTAATATTTTGTTGAGTTAACTGTAACTTTTTAAGCAGTATCACTTAGTTCTGATGAGACTGCATATTATCATGTAATATGAAGTGAGATCACCAACTCATTTACATAGTTATCAAGTATATGTTAAATGAAAAGAAAACAGGTGGGATAATTTTATGTTTGCAATTCTAAGACATTTGGGGCATGGCAACAAAGGGTTTTCATTTTCTGTTAGCATTAGTTCAAAATTATTAGCTTAAGAGTAACTCCTGTCATGTTAGGATTTCTGTTGTGGCCTAAAGGGTTCTAGGAATAATAAAATCAATATTGGCCTTTAAAGCTATAAATTTTTAGCATTTATACACATACAAATAGTAGTTGTATTTGGAATTATGAGTGGTGTGTTTGGTGTTTTTATTCTCAGTTTTTCTTTACAGAAAATATATTAACTAGTAAAAATATATTAAAATATGAAGTGAGGGTGAATATGGGGAAAAAATAGCATGTTTTTAGGTTGCCTTTTCAGACTACAGAGCTCAGCTGGGATGGTCAAATATATTAGGTTAAAGGAGCTGAAACACAAATACTAACTGAAAGATATGATCATAAATTGAATTGTGATCTCTTGCCTCTTCACACCACTCCATTCTGAATTCTGTTCCTGTATTCAGTGAAACCTTAAAAAGCAAGTGAAAGGACGGGGCAAAATATTCCTCCTTTTAAAATGCCTTCCGTTAAGCTCAATTTAATGTCATGTCCACTGCCTTTATAGAAGCTCGAAACAAAATCTGGTGTCCTGTCTCTGTTTTGTGAAACTATTTAAGGCAGTGTACTAAATACTTCCATTTATATTACATAATTTAGTCTTTACTATAGTCCACTGAGATAAGTATCATTGGCCCTACTTTTTCAGATGAAACTGCTACTTAACCGCTAAGAGTTAAGTAACTCAACCACAATTACATATTTAGTGTCAAAATTAAAGTGAATCCTTTTTTTTTCCTGAAACAAAAGCTTGTGATCTTTCTCCTTAGTCCTGTTTAAGCAAAAGTCTCATGATAAATTATTGGTAGCAATAGTTCCAGGAAATTTTTTGCCTCCTTAGATGGAGTTATATCCTTCTTTCTTCTTGTCAGAAAGTGAAAAGTATGTAATTTAATGTGTTTCCTTTTTGTCTTAGTTGCCAGAAATCTAAGAGCTGAATATCTTATCCAGGTATTATCATCTTTTTTTTTCTCTTAACCTTTAGATGCTTGAGAGTAACTTTTTCTGCTTCCTTCAAGTGGGTTGTAATCTTATTGAACCTTAAATATCTTCAATTATACTAAGACCTCTTACGTGTAAAAATATAATATATAAAAAATAGGAATCTTAAATAATTAGGTAACAAGAGATAAAGGAAAAGACCAACTCATAGGCTTTCACTCTTATGTAACAGTATTAGAGCTTCAAATTAAATATCCAGTTTTGAGTAAAAGAAACATGACTCCTTAGAGTAGTTTTTTTCTTGTCAAGCATACCTTTGATGGCTTTCATTTTTCATCCATTTTTATCCACCCATATTTGCCTTCATGAAACAAGATTTGCTCATCACATTTAGAAATCCTAATTCTGCTTTTCTTAGTATGTATTTCATCACATGTCCTTAGAATGTAAGCTTTCAAGAGTAGGAAAAGCATTTTTAATCAGCCAAATGTCTACTAGAATACTGAACATAGTTTAAGAAGCTGATGTAAAAGCCCTTCCTAATTTCTTTTGCAGCTGCATTAAGGGTAGTGGTAAGAACCCCACTAGGAAGCTATTTCAGCATTTCAGCAAATGATGGTGGTGTCTTGAACTAGACTGCTGTTGATGGTATCCAAAAAAACGGACCAATAGAAAGCTATTTAGGAAACAGAATCATGGGGCTTGTTGACTACTTACAGTCAGGGAATATTGAAGTGAGGAGAAATGAGAATTGATGTGCTGAGTTTTGGCTTGTGTCCTGAGTTATAAATGTTGGTTCTGGAGCCCAGGAAAGAGAACTTACCTGGAGGTAGAGATTTGAGAGTCACAGCATAAAGATGGTGCTTTACGGGGAAGTAGATTAAACAAACTATTAAGAGTATATAGAGTGAGAACGGTTAAAGGCCTAGGACAGAATCTTGAAGAACACCAACACTTAAAGGATAGGTAGAGGAAAAAAACTCTTGCAAAAAGAGCAAGGAGTGACCAGGGAGGTAACAGGAACATCCGGAAGAGAGTAGAGTCAGTGAAGTCCAGAAGAACCGTTCGTAAGTGAGAGAGTTGTCAGCACTGGCCTAGGCTGTCAAGGGGGCCAGGTCAAAGATAAAAAAAAAATTTCATTTTGATTTAACAAGATGCTAAAGCAGTTTCAGTGTAGCAAAAAAGCCAGAGTGTGCAATGAATTGAAAAACGAGTAGAAGTTGAAAAGTGGTCATAGGAAAAAAATAGATAACTCTTAGGATATTTAAATAAGAGAACATAGGATGATCAGGGAGGGGCATGAGAACAAAGGCTTCTACCTCCCAAAGTTTGAGAGTATCCACTGTGGGCATAGGAAAGAGCCAAATACAGAGAGATGTTGAAAGTACAAAAGAGAGAGGGGATTTTCAATTGAACAAACGTGTTGGGGAAGGAGACTATCCAGAGCAAAATGATGGGATTTAACTTTAGACAGGAGGGGCATCTTTTCCATTTTGTAGATAGAAATAAAGATGATGTTAAGGTAAAAGTAAGTTTGTAGGTTTGGTGGTAAGAATTTAGAGAGTTTCCATCTAATGGCTGTTCTCTGGTGGTAGGACATTATAGGGTCAGAGTTTTGAGGAAAATAAAAGTTGGAATAGCTATATAATAAATGAGCAAAGTACATTACAGAAACATAAAATAATTGCCAAGTTGAAATGTCATATGTTTATAGTAGTATTCTGTGTAATATCCTCTAGTAACATTCAGCGCACTAGGTGTCAACATGGAGGAAATGCACAGCTAGATTGATCCAGAATTACATCCTGCTTTCCTATATATGCTTATATACATGTTCAGCTCTCTTGATAAATTGCAAGGCTGGATTACCTTTATATTCCAAACATCACCTACATTTTGAAATGCTATGGAAAAAGCCAAAAGTCAGACAAGATGAGTTCATGTCATAATAGCCATGGATTATTGGGAGAATTAATTTATCCCCTCTACACTCAGATTCCTCACGTATAAATAAAGGTAATGCCTACTTTGCAGGGTTATATGATAATTAAATAATGTGGCATGTAAAAGTAACTCAATGAATGTCATTCCCTTTCCTCTTTTCCTTCCTTTTCAAGAGTCAATTTAAATGTCTATTTTTTGAAGCCCTCCCTAGCTTGACAAAGAAAAACTTATTCTTTTTTCTACTTTTTTCCCATAACTTCTTCAATGTTTCTATTAATGTTCATATCACTCTATGTCATTATTAGTCATGTGTCTTGCCCAAAAGAGTACCTAGTTGTTCTTTGTATATTAGCTTATCACAGTATTTAGCACATAATAAGTAGACAGTTGAATGTTTGTTGAACTAATTATGTCCTTCCCAGTCTTCAATAACAATTGCATTGGAAACTGTCCAACAGAATAGTCGAATAGAAAGCTTTAGAAACTAGCATTTAATATATCCTCATCTCTTTTGCTTGAAAATAAAACTCACTCTGGTAACTGATGCCATTTCAACTGAAAAAGTACAGAAGCTCTCCTATACCCAAGGACAATTTCAGAGTACTATCTGAAAGCAGCCAATAGAAAGTCAGATCTGAGAAGTTTGTCTAGAATAGAGCTACTTCCAAAATCCTGGACATGGCACCTAGAGACACAACAACCTGTAAAGGTGTCAAGCCTCTAGGAGATGATGTATATTTTTGGCAGATTCTGCTTTAAGACATGGAATTCTTCTACTCTTTCACTCAGTGCTCTACCAATTATCTGTCTCAGGGTACACAGGCATTTCAGTTAGTATTTAACCAAATTAACCAACCACTCCTTACCAAGTACCTAGAATGTGCAAGGCCCCATACTTGCTGAATGTTGGACTAACTCCCATTAGGCCACATAACTTGCCTCTTACTGCAGTGTATGTCACTTAACAAAACAAACCCTGCAGTTATGCAGGTTTCTTAAAAGTGAAGTCAGTGTATAATTATCATTCTTTCATAGTATGTTTATGTTCCACGATTCTAACTCGTATGTTCTTTGTGATTTCTCGGAAAGTTTCAGGTTCAGCATCACAAGTGCTCCTTAGGCAATCCACTTCATAAAGGGTTCAAATAAATTACATATTTCTATATGTGTGTCATTCTTTTTGTTTCATACTTAACTGTTTTGAAATTTCTTAAGAATACATTTTTACATTTTTCTCAGACACCTATTTAGTTAAACTTTACAGTCAGCATGGCTTAAAAAACCAAAACACTGAGTGGGTAAGGTGGTTTTTCTTTAAATAAAGATATAATTATTTCTCAGATTCATACCTTTCTCATCATAGCATTGCTCTTCAACTTAAAATTTGTTTTGATTTGCTGGTTGTAAATGAGTGTTTAAAAAAAAGACAAATATAGTAAAAATTGAAACACACATACAGTGTAAGTCATATTTTCCATTCAAAGTTTTAGAACACATTTTTTTCTATATAAGGGTGTGTGAATTCAGAAATTCAGGGAATAAAATACTACAAAAAATACTCCTTGCGTATGCTGAACTTACACATACTTTAGGTATGACAGAACCAAACCTACTGTGTAACACTAATAGTAATATCTTGAATTTTTATAACTTCTTTCTACCAAAATGTTAAAAACACTTGCAGATTGTTTATGTTATCCTACCACCTAGGGATCAGCTATACATTGCTTTCAACCAAATAATACACCTTGGTATAAAGAGTCAGAGAAAGGAAAAGTTTTGAATTATCCCTCCATACTGAGAGAGAGGTAGCCTTTTCCTTATGCCTTCTAGAATTTGAGAGCATTAAGCTTTTCCCAAAAATAGGTACTTTTCAGCTAATAAGAAGAATGTTTAATATTCACATATTACTTTGTAGTTCTTTTTATACTCATTGATTTCACATACACTTCACAAGAGCCTTATGATGATTCTAAACCTGTTTCATAGAAGCAGCAACTGAATCTCAGTTGTCCTTTCTGTAGAATAATTAACTCTGCTCAATTTTGAGTTGCATAAAAGACCCTGAATGTCTTTTAGATTGTACTCTATGGATCTCTGTATTTATGTGGACTTGTACAGAACTTAGTAGAATTAGGTCAAATCATTTTGATACTCATAAGTATTTTGGCTTCTTTAATCTTTGCGTCATCATCTTTAAAATTATAGGTATCTTTGTTGTGTCCTGAAAATAAAACTCATATGGGTATGGGTGTGTTATTTTTTAAATCTTTTATAATGAGTTACACACGATAAACTGCACAAATCTTAGTGTACAACTTTATGAATTTTGACATGTGTATATATATATACCCAAGTAACCATCACCCAGATCAAGATACCACTCCCAAAACACAATTGTTTGAACTTTTTTTTTTAATTGAAGTATTGTTGATGTACAGTCTTATACTGGTTTCAGATATACAACACAGTGGCTCAGTAGTTCCAATACTATTAAATCCTCACCCCCACTAGTACCTAATTACTAGCACAGTTACTATATGTCAACATAGGAAGATGTTACAGAATCATTGGTGTATTCTCCATGCTGTACTACTATCCCTGTGACCACCTTATATTATGATTGAGAATTTCTGTGCCCCTTTATCTTCCTCACCCTCCCACCCCAACCCCTCCCCCTTGGTAACCACAAGTCACATCTCAGTGTCTGTGAATCTACTGCTGTTTTGTTCATTCTGTTTTGCAATGTATTTATATTCCACAAATAAGTGAAATTATATGGTATTTGCCCTTCTCCACAGGACTTATTTCACTTAGCATAATATCCTTTAGAGCCATCCATGGCAGGATTTCATTATTTTATGGCTGAATAGTATTCCATTATGCATATGTACTACCTCTTCTTTACCCATTCATCTGTTGATTGACACTTAGGTTGCTTCCATATCTTGGCTATTGTAAATTATGCTTCAATAAACATAGGGGTTTATATGTCTTTTCACACCAGGGATTTTGTTTTCTTCAGGTAAATTTCTAGAAGTGGAATTACTGGGTCAAATGGTATATCTTTCTATTTTCAGTTTTTTGAGAAACCTCTGTACCTGCTTTCCACAGTGGCTGCACCAATTTTCATTCCCATCAACAGGTGGGTTTCCATTTCTCCACATCCTTGCCAACACTTGTTATTTCTTGTGGCCATTCTAACTGGTATAAGGTGATATCTCATTGTGGTTTTGATTTGCATTCCCCTGATGATTAGCAATGTGGAACATTTTTCATGTGCCTATTGACCATCTGTACTTCTTTGGAGAAATGTTCAGGTGTTCCACCCATTTTTTAATCAGGTTTTTTTTTTTCAGTGTTGAGGCATATGAGTTCTTTGTATATTCTGGATGTTAACCCCTTATCAGATGAGTCGTTTAAAAATATATTCTCCCATAAGAGAAAATAAAGGTTGCCTTTGTGTTCTGCTGATGGTGTCCTTTGCTATACAAAAGCTTTTTAGTTTGATGTAGTCTCACGTGTTCATTTTTTATTTTGTTTCCCTTGCCCAAGGAGATGTGTCCAGGAAAAAAATCGCTCATGCTTTTGTTCAAGAGATTTTTGCCTATGTTTTCTACTGAGAGTTTTATGGTTTCATGTCTTACATTCAGGTCTTTGATCCATTTTGAGTTTACTTTTGTGTATGGATTTAGACAGTAATCCAGTTTCATTCTCTTACATGTAGCTGTCCAGTTTTCCCAACACCAGTTATTGAAAAGGCTGTCTTTTCCCCATTGTTTATTCATGGCTCCTTTATCATATATTAATTGATCATACATGGGTGGGTTTATATCTGGGCTCCTAATTCTGTTCCACTGATCTATGGGTCTGTTCTTGTGCCAGTACCATACTGTTTTATCACCATAGTTTTGTAGTATAGCTTGAAGTCAAGGAGCCTAATACTTCCAGCTTTGTTCTTCTCTCTCAGAATGGCTTTGGCTATTCAGGGTCTTCTGTGGTTCCATATGAATTTTAGAATTACTTGTTCTAGTTCACTAAAAGATGCCATTGGTATTTTGATAGGGATTGCATTGAATCTATAAATTGCTTTGGGCAGGATGGCCCTCTTGACAATACTATTCTTCCTATGCATGAATATGGAATAAATTTCCATTTATTTGTGTCTTCTTTAATTTCTCTCATGAATGTCTTACAGTTTTCACAGGTCTATTACCTCCTTGCTAGGTTTATTCCTAGGTATTTTATTCTTTTTGATGCAATTGTAAATGGAACTGTTTTCCTGATTTCTCTTTCTGCCAGTTCATTGTTAGTATACAGGAACACAACAGATTTCTGTGTATTAATTTTGTATCCTAAACTTTGCTGAATCCAGTTATTAGTTCTAATCGTTTTTCAGTGGAGTCTTTAGGGTTTTCTGTGTGTAATATCATGTCATCTGCAAATAGTGACAGTTTAACCTCTTCCTTACCAATTTGAATGTCTTTTATCTCTTTGTCTTGTCTGATGGCTGTGATGAGAACTTCCAGTACTATGTTGAATAAAAGTGGTGAGATTGGGCATCCTTGTCTTGTTCCTGATCTCAGAGGAAAACCTTTCAGCTTTTCACCATTAAGTATGATGTTAACTGTGGGTTTGTCATATATGGCCTTTATTATGTTGAGGTACTTGCCCTCTGTACCCATTTTGTTAAGAGTTTTTATCATGAATAGATGTTGAATTTTGTCAAAAGCTTTTTCAGCATCTATCAAGATGATCGTGTGATTTTTATCCTTCCTTTTGTTAATGTGGTGTATGACATCTGTTGATTTACAAACATTTTACCATCCTTGCGTCCCTGGAATAAATCCCACTTGGTCATGATGGATGATCCTTTTCATGTGTTTTTTAAATCAGTTTGACAATATTTTGTTGAGTATTTTTGCATCTATGTTCATCAGGGATATTGGTCTATAATTTTCTATTTTTGTAGTGTGTCTGGTTTTGGTATTAGAGTGATACTGGCCTCATAGAATGAGTTTGGAAGTATTCTCTTTTCTACTCTTTGAAGTACTTTAAGAAAGATGGATATTAGCTCTTTAAATGTTTGGTAGAATGTAGCTGTGAAGCCATATGGTCCTGGACTTCATTTGTTGGGAGTTTTTTGATTACTAGTTCAATTTCATTGTTGGTAATTAGTCTGTTCAGATTTTCTGTTTCTTCCTGGGTCACTGGAAAGATTGCATTTTTCTAGGAATTTGTCCATTTCTTCTAGGTTGTCAAATTTATTGGCATATAAGTTTTCATAGAATTCTCTAGTAATTCTTTCTATTTCTGTGGTTTCCATGTGACTCTTCCTTTTTCATTTTTTATTTTATCTGTGTACTCTTTCTTTTTTTCTTGATAAGTCTGGCTAGGGGTTTGTCTATTTTGTTTATTTTTTTGAAGAACCAGCTCTTAGCTTCATTGTTTTTTTTTTTCTATTGTTTCATTCCTCTATTTTATTTATTTCTGCTCTGATCTTTATTTTGCCCTTCCAACTAACTTTGGGTTTCATTTGTTCTTCTTTTCTAGTTTCTTTAATTGTGAGTTCAGACTGTTTATTTGGTATTGGTAAAACTGTCTTGTGTGAGGCAATATAATGTCTTATCATGAAAATATTTTATCTGTGTATATATGCCCTTTTAACTTTTTTCACGTCACATTTTCACATCTATGTATCACATAGACCTGTCATTTTTTTTATTTGTTTGTTTTTTAAGAATGAAATATGTATTTTTCCTACTACATTTTAGAAGTTTGGTATATTTTCTTTTAAATACTAAGTACGCTTCTCTGACCTTTTTTCTTTTATCAGTAAAAACAAGTAAATGACCTCTTGCTATCATGCTAACCCTGTGTTTTTATGACTGTCTTAGAATTGTAGCAGTTTACAACAAACCAAACCATTCTAGGACATAAGGAGACACACAAAATAAATTGCAAAGCTATAATATAAAAATAAGTCTCTGGAAATGTGTGGAGCCAGGAGATAATATTAACAGTGATATGAGATAATTATCATAATTCTGTTAGGGACCATATTAGCAGTATTTCAATATAAACTTAACAAGACATTGATCACATATCTAGGAGCTAACACAGAATAGGCTTGAAATAAAACATTGAGAAAGTAGAGGCACTAGAGTGAGTCACACTCTGGAAACCAGAGCTTTGAATCTGAAATTGATGATGGAAATAAACAAGAATATGCATCAGAACCTCTCAGATTATACTTGAAATAGTGAAGGACAGAGCTGGACAACAACTAGATAAATACTGTTATAAAAGAAAAAGCTAGGCACCAAGAAAATATGTATACCAGAAGGCAAAACAGGAAGAAGTCTAAGATACTATCCAGTAATCAGATGAGCTAAAAGGATCTGTGCAAACCAATCAGAACAGAATCACAGTGCCACCCTTCTGTTTTAAGTCAACAGTGGTAGAAGATTTCAAGTCAGGGCTACTTCACTGTGTTAATAGTATCTTCCTCTACCTGCATCACTGTTCAGAATGACCTTAAGATTATATCCAAGTTCAGGAAAGAATGTTTGAGGTGATTATTTATGTCCTCTAGGCTATGACAGCACAGTTGTCTCTTATTAATGTAAACACTTCAGCTCTCACTAAGCTTTCAGTCATAGATAAGGTATGGCTCCAAAATGTTTATATCATCTTAAATGCATTTAAATGAGGAGTAAGTAGGCTTTGTTCTGCTGTGCTCTGACCAGGACTTCTTTTTTTTTCCTCTGCTGTCAGCCCCAAACTTTGAATACTAGGAGATAACCAGAGGAAAACAGACAAGATGGTGAAAGAATTGTTTTTAATCATAAGAGGATGAGTAAACTGGGGTGTTTTGAAAAGATTTAGAGACATATAAGAAAGTCAAAGTAGGCATATGAAAGAGGCAGTAATAGACTTGTTATCCATGTCTCCAAAGGCTAGAATTAAAACCTATGGGAGACATGATAAGGAGACATGTTTTATCTGTTTTGTTTTACATTGTTGTTGTTATTTTGTTTGTTTGGCTTTGTATTGTATAGAGACTGGGTTAAAGAACTTGAAGATCCCTTCCAAACCTGAAATTATGTGTGTCAAAGGCCTTGATAGAAGGCATCTGCATTGTTGTAATAATGACAGTTTTGAACCCAAAAAGACTTGCACTGGAATCCTAGTTTCACTTAGTAGCTAATGAGCTCAGCTAAATTTCTTAGAACATTTTAAGCCTCAGTTTTCTCATAGTCAAATTGAAGCAATATTCTCCTCTTGGTATTTGGGGGAGGGCTTAGTTATTATGTAGAATATTTAGCTGCAAGCCCGACACATATCAGACATGCAATAAATGTTAATTCTTGTCCTC
The DNA here is from genome assembly GCA_032199065.1 of Smutsia gigantea. NCBI lineage: Eukaryota > Metazoa > Chordata > Mammalia > Pholidota > Manidae > Smutsia > Smutsia gigantea. The sequence continues at coordinate 13,187 of JAVSCE010019648.1, forward strand.
TGTCTTGCTCCTTCAGTTATTCTACTCTTGAAGCAAGGAGATAATCCTAGGGTGAAGTTAGCCTACAAATGGGAGCAAGTGTTTAGATGGGAAGACTGAGAGAAAACTACAGTGTGCAGTAAATATTGACACTGTTCTCTAACAATTTTGCAATACAAAGTGTTTTGTCTGTTGTTTATAGAGTGTAGTGGCATTGGCATCCAAGGTGTATTTTAACTAATTCAGAAATCATACATTAAATTGTGCTAAAAATTTGCTTTGATAATAATACAAGTTCTTTTTGAGCACTTAGAGGACAGAATGGATGACTTTGAATTAAATTTACATTTTGTTTAAACTTTTAATTATGGTAGATATGATAATGATAATTTAGTTGTTTTTTTTTCATCTTTATCTGTTAAAAATCTCTACTGAAGTATTTACAAGTGAAAGGATCTGGGGTCTAAAGTTTGCCTTAAAATATTGCCAAAAAAAAATGGTAAGGAAATAGATAAAACAATGTTGACAAAACAATCTGAAAATTCCTGAAACAAACAGAGTTACCTTATGACCCAGCAGTTCCACTCCTAGGAATATACCCAAGAGAAATGAAAATGTGTCCCCACAAAACTTGTGTGTAAATATTTATAGCGGTGTTATTCACAACAGCCAAAAGGTGGAAACAACCTAAATGTCTATCAGCTAACAAATGAATAAACAAAATGTGGTAGGCCATACAGTGCAGTATTACTCAGCCATAAAAAGGAATGAAGTACTGATCTATGTTAAAACATAAATGAACCTTGAACACATTATGCTAATTGAAAGAAGCTAGTCACAAAAGACCACACTAGTATATGATTTGATTCATATGAAATGTCTAGAACAGGAAAGTCTAAAGAGACAGAAAATATATTAGGGGTTGCTTAAGGCTGGGAAATTGTGGACAAAGTGGGATTTAGAGGTATGATTTCTAAAGGAATCAGGGTTTCTTTTTGAGATAATAAAGTTTTAAAATTGACTATGGTCATTGTTGCACATATCTGTGAATATTATAAAGCCATTAAATTATACACTTGAAATGGGTGCCTGTATGGTATGTGAATTATATCTCAATAAAGTCGTCAAAAAAAACTTGGCAAAATGTTGAACATTCTTAACGCTGAGCAATAGAAACTGAGGACTCAGTATGCCATGCTTTCTTTTACATCTTTAGAATTTTCCCCAATAAAGTGTTTCTTAAATACCTTTTAGATAAAGTAAAAATATCAAAACATATATGTACTTGGTTTAAAACAAGGTTGGCTTTTACCTTGTGTTACCTCAAGTAAGAGATTATCTGACTTGTTAGTCATGGTATGTTATTATTCCTATATAAAAGCACTTAAGCTCCAGTGGAGCACATAGTTTGCATTATACTTGTGAGAGCTATTTTCATCAAGAAATGCCATCTATGCGTCCCCTTGCCAACATCTTTGCAGAGTTTACAACTTTCAGCAATTTATTGGCATCAACTATGCAATACTGTTAAGCAGCTGCTTTGCAATTGAGCTGTTTTAATATATTACCACTCTATGCAAATAGTTTGTGCTAAATGGCCAAGATGTGTGTTTTGAATTCAAGAGAACAAGGTCTCTTTTTTTAGAGACTATTTGTACAGTAATAGTCATCCTCATTCTCATCATCATCATCGTCTGGAAGTTTTATAAGACTGTCCTTGCCCTTGCCTCTTCCATTTTGCAGAGTAATTATTATACTGCAGTATGGTTTTTATTGTTTTATTTTCGTTTTATCCTAAGTTTTAATTGTATGACCAGATGCAATTCTAATGAATGGTTAATTTTAATGAATCGTTCATCCATTCTTGAAGTTACTGTAATTATCTTATGTATTTGATATACTAGAATTATATATGTATATATACTATTAGCTTTTTTTAAATCAGTATAGGAGCATATCAGGATTAATGAATATTATTTTAAGCCAGACTGTTATAAAATAGTATTTAAAAGTCTCAAACAAGTGGTAGAAGGAAAAGAGGATTGGCGCATGGCACTTTTTCAGTATGTATTTCAATTTTACAGTGAATAGGTATTCTATAATTTTACAAAACAGGAATTAAAAAAATAATTTGAGAAATGGTTTTCTAAATTTAGGGGGCATTTGCCTAGAATAGGTTAGAACTGCCAAAATGAAGGGGCTCCAGATTGGGACACTGCCCATTTTGTCGTTTTGGAGAAGAAAGCCAACCTTCAGCCTTATGACCCTAGAGTAAAGCCTGCCTGACAGATTTTCTTGTCCACATGTTCAGAGATTGTGCCCAACTGTCTTGTTCAGATGAATGGCCCATAACAGCAGAAAGAAAACATTTAATCTGGTCCTTTGTTCATTAATTGGATCACAGACCAATGACCATCAGAAACTACAAAGAAGTTAATAGCACAAAAGGGAAAAATCACAATAAACAGAGAAACTGACCCTCTTCTCCAGAGAAAACACAAAACTCTAGCTGAAAAGAACTTACAAAGTATTATAATTAGCTTCTTCAAAAAGATTTGAGAAAATAGCATTTCCATTAAATAAAGTGAACAAAAAATAATTTATATTTGAAAAAATTGCTAAAATCAAAATCATGAGATTATTATAAGTAAAAATGGCAGTAGAAAGATGTGAGGAAAAGTCAACAAACTCACCTAAAGCTTAGAAAAAAGTAAAAAGATGGAAATCGGGCTAAAACTAAATAAACAATATAGAAAATACCTGAGAGAAATACGTACAAAGAAATAAGAACCAGCATGGCATCATAGTTCTCAGAAATTTGACTTTAGAAAAGATAGAAGAAATACCATCAAAGTTCTGAAGGAAAGCACAGTACTTTCTTCCACAGTACCCTCTCTCAGAAAAGTATTAGATTATATGCCATCAAATAATCAAAAAAAGAGATGCAAAAAATATTGGAAAATGCCAAAATATGCAATAAAAATAAATTTTCAGAAGAACAACTGTGCATCTTATACAGTCAGTACAAAATTGATTCCAGCAAACAGCATGATTAAGATTACCTAGACAATTAGGTAGCATCAAAAAAGACATATATTGTTCCATCAGTGAGAAAAAAGGGTGGGGAGAGCAGGAACTCTAAGAAGAGGGAGGAAAATCTCTGTAATAAAATCAATGTCCACATAAGAACCTAAGTAAATGGCATGATTTTGAGCAGCAGATGTAAGAAAAAGAATCCAGTCGAACTTGATACTTGAAACATTTTCTTTGAAATGAGAGGTTCCTTCTCTGTGGATCTAATCACACTCTCTGCAGTGAACAGTGTTTACAAATCATTAAGCAGTAGTACAAATAGCCCTACTGACCAGTCAGAAAAGGACAATTATAAAACAGAAGAAAAGAGAGTCAAAAGTTAGGGAAATAAAATGCAAAGGTCAAGTCCAAACTGTAAGAACAGAATCTTAACTATAAAATGGAGCCAACAATTAGGAGCCAGACAAGATCATGGTAAGAATCAAACCAGGTTAAGAACAAGCCAGAAGATTTCATTATGACTTCATCTTACCAAAGGATTCTGTTTTGTAGTGACAAATGTTTTCTAGCCTTATATGTGGTGCTGGTTTATTTATTTTCATTTGTGTTGTCAGTTTGTGAATTGGGAACTTGTGAATCATGACCATTTCATTGTTAAGTGTAACATCAATAAGATCATAACAATTTATGCCAAAAATATTGGCGACAGGTACATTAAAATATTCTCTTGGTTAGGAAGACTCAACACTGTGAAGTCAGTTCTAAGTTTTTTCTGAACTCAGCATAATCCCACCCCATCCCTAAGAACAGAGCTAAAAAAATACCTCAATTATTGAACACTGAAACAGTGTGAAATAGGCACATGAATAAAAAGACCATTGGAATAGAGTTTAAAAGTCCAGAAATAATAAATCATACTTACGGAAGTTTAGTATATGATAAAGATAGCATCTCAAATCAGTGAGGAAAGTATTGTCTTTTCAGAGCATGATGTTATTACAGAACAACCATGGGGGAAAAATATTGAAACTACACCTTTGACCATAAGCTAGGATAAACTTTAAATAGATCATAGATCTAACTGTTTGAAAAAGAAACCATTTTTGAGGAAAATGGAAGAAAGCATGGGGAGAGCCATAAAATTAAAGGTAGACATATTCAGCTACATCAGAATCAGAAAATTCTACATAGAAAAAAAAACCCAAAATAGAAAGTGTTAACAAAGTCAAATTAAAGATAAATGGAGGGGAAAAACTACCGCTTATATGACAAAAGGCTAAATTCTCTAAAGAGCTCCTTGAAACATTTAAGAAAATGACCAATCACCCAGTAGAAAAATGGGCTAAGGATATCAGCAGAAAAGGAAATGCCCTTAAATACGTGAAAAGCTGCTCAAACTCACAATAGAAGAAATGCAAAATAAACGTACCCAAACCCTTATCAGACAGGCCAAAATTCAAAAAGGTAACACAAGCATACATTTTATCCATTAGGGAGCTGAAGTTCGTTGAAACCAGAGTAGATTGCCTAAGTTTACACAATAACAGAATCAAGAGTAGATGTGTCTTTGACTACTAATCTAATACTAAAATATTTCATGTGTTTGGTTTTCTGTATTTTTAGTACATGGATGGTATTGTGGCTACTATCTGATGTTACAGTGGAGTTTTCTTTGTCCAATTCACCATTGATATAAAGGGAATCATCTACGTAATCAAACATAATAAAACAAAGTATACATATTACGTGGTATCCTTTGTTAGCTATTTATTATCCTAGTAGGAATTTTTCAGAATGTTGTTGCCTTTAAAGTATTCTTTCTTGGCTTTCAAAAACCTCGCTAACATTGTTTAATACTCTCAGATGAATTTAATACTCTCAGATGAACAAAAGTAGCACTGTGACAACACCCTAAATAGGGGTGATCCCAGTGTGGAATAAACAAAAGCAGGTGACTCCTTCTGTCTCCTGACCTGCATCAGGGATGATCTGTTTCCTGTAACTGCTCCTACCCGTAGCATGGGGAACCCAAAGAGAAACAAAATTACAGCCTCCTCGTGGGCACTTCAGAGCCAGAGCCCTCTGCCTATTCCACCTGCAACTGCTTCCTTTTCTCCCTCCTCAACCTCATTACCCCGCCTCTCCCTTTCCTCAGCAATTAGGATCCCCCTTATCTTATTAATCTGTAAAATAATGGTAGGCTGTGGTGAGGATAATTGTTTTCCTATTATTTTATTTCATCTTAATGCCAAGATACAAAAGTTATGGCCAGTAAAAGAGGTTCTTTCAGATAGAAAGTTTTCTCAAAAGAAAAGTTGAGAGACCTATCATCTCTCCTTTCCCTTCTACTTAATGAGGTACATATAACAGGAGCTAAAATCTACCATAACACCAGACATATTTACCATTAAATCAGTGTTTATGTACTTCACTTTAGGAGCATATAAATGAAATAAAGCACAAAGAGCCCTCCAAAGGCTCAAATAGTAGTATATGAGATTGGCAGGATCTGGAGGTACACAAATTCTCCTGTGCATTGTCCAAACCAACCCTAGGACTGTAGAAAGGTGAAAGGGGATTCTGGCACCGTTTCTTCCAGCAACTCTTTTGGCCATAAGATTTATTAAGGCTCTGTGGCTTAAACTCGACAGCTCTGTTTTAAAATACCCACTCAAGCTGGATGGTTCTAAATAGAACTAATGACAGCCAGAAAAAAAATAGGCCTGTAGGAACTTGCTCTGACACAGAGCTGAGGTCTATAAACAGATTAAAAGAAGGGAGCAGAACATCTTTCTCTCCTAACTTTTGTATCTTGGCATGAAGATGAAATAAATAATAGGGGGGAAATCCAACATAGCTTACCACTATTCTACAGATTATAATAAGTAAAGGCGAGTTTAGTCTGTCCTCTCCGCATATGCTTGTGCTTAATTGAATCAATTTAGTAATTAATCATAAATATCCATTAATTCATGTTAGGTGCTAAAGGTTTGACTGTGGGGAAAAATAAAAGACAAAACAGATTTTGAAGAAGGAATGAGTGAAAATTTTGTTCTGAATTTTTCAAGAAGTTGAGCATGATCTTAGTTCAAATGGCAACCAATAAAGCCAACTGGTTTTCATTTGTAAAAGAATAGGGAATGATGTGCTTAAACAATCCTGAAGCCATATTAAATTTACTACTCAAACTGCTGGTTAGCTGGCATGAAAAAAATTTGGGCTCTTTTTCTCTTGCCATCTTCATATTTAGACTTCAACAGGACATTGGGTAGTTTACGAGGTAGAAAAAAAAGTGCCTAATTAATCTACCCAACAAATAAGTGTGGAAAAACAAGTGGAACGTGGGTATGCCAGTGGATCCCAAATTTGTCCCTTTGAATCACCTGGAGATGTTTAAAGTGCCAAGGCCACTCAGTGGCCCAGTTCTCACAATCTCTTGGGGTGGGACCCAGGTATCAGTAATTTTTGAAGCTCCACAGGTGATTCCAATGTGCAGAAAAATTTGGGAATCAGGAGACTATGGAATGATACATATTTATCATTTGTCATACTAAAATTTTAAGATTCATGTGCTTCGTTGTTTTCACAACTTTCTTCATTTGTATGGTATCATTGCTCCAAATGTTTCTTCTACTTCAAGAATGAAAAATGTTTTAACATCAGTCATTATTAGTCTCCTTGCTAAAATCATACTTGCCGTTTTCTTCTGTTTTCATATGTCAACAGGAACTGGCAGCAATGAAACAGATTCTTACTAATATTCGTAACAAGCGTTCTGAGGATGGGTTATTTCTTACTAAAACAGAATCAAAAAATGTGACAGAAAATCAGAAACCAAAGACTTTGAATGTGCCTAGAGAACATGAAGACAATATATTTATACCCAAACCAACACTCTTTGTAAGTACAGTAAAAATTAACCTAGAACTTAATATCTCTGAAATTTCACTAAATATATTTGTTTCTTTCCCCTCATTCCCATTGGCTTTAAACTAATTTTAATAGTTTTATGAAAGGGCCTTGAAAGATCTGTATTAATCCCTTCTCTCAATATATATACTACCTATCTTACAGCTGATAGTTGGGTTTTATATTTCTAGTTAAAATATTGAATTTACCCAGAAATTAGCCTCATCTAGCACTTAACCACCTCCAATCTATAGGGACTAATTTTAGGGGAATCAGAAAGGCATTTTTTGTAATTTTTCAATTTACATAAGAATAAAAGTGATGCAAGATACCACCTGCCCACTCTTACTTGTAAGATAGTTTATTTTGATATAAGAGTTTCTTCATAAAGTATAAACCAATTGTATGCACATAAACTGAAATGCATTATTAGGTAGAAATGTACATAACAGAAATTAGTCAAAGAATAGGAAATTAGAAAAAATTTGATTAAAAATAGACAAAATAAATTAGGAAATATAATAAAAAGACAACAGAATCAAAATAACAGTAACACTGTTAAATATTTCATTTTACTTCATCATCCTTTAATTTCTCAGAAGAAACACGATTTTCACCACCTGAATGAACTAAGAGACTCAAAACCAGAAAGGTTTTACTCTATGATATTCTGATTCAGTGAGTCCCCAGAACCTTAATTTCTTAAACTCCCTAAATGATTATAATAATTGGTCAAGTATGGGAGCTTCTGGTCCAAGCTCGTTCATTATACATTCAGATAATGCTACTCAAGATCAATGAGATATGAGAGAGAGCTTTGTGACTACATAGTTCAACCTCCTTTTTTAAAAGAAATGGCAGAGTTGCAATCTAGATGAAACGAGGAATAATAACTGGGCTATAATGGAGATGGAGCTGACAGGATGGAGAAAACAGGAAGCCTAGGCTGACCGGCCTGGATATAAAGCAGCTATAGGGATTTCCACAGCTGAGCCCATGAGCCTTTTCCTCTAATGGCATATCAGGTTCTTTGCTTCTCTCCTAGTTTCTCTTATTCATTGTCTCCACTTCCTCATCAGCTGGCTCCCTGCACCTTGTTTTGAAACATATTTCCTTCCCATTTCTAACTCTTTTATAACCTAGTTCTTGTATTTTCCAAAAGCAAGAATCTAGTTGATGCAGCTCATCCTTATTGGGTTATACCCTGTTGTGACAAGACTTGTTATGGTTATTATCCAGCCTACTGAATGCCTGGCCTGCCTAATAAGGGGTTCACATGGTACCAAATAAAGCTACCCAGGGCTTTTTATTTAGAAGGCCCATGGCTAGATAAGTTTTCCTCAGAAAGTGGGCTAAAACTGTGACAAATGCTATGATGTGTCTGTTACAGGAAGAGAGCAGATGGAGTACGTAGATGTTATTGGGAAAAGTAATGTCAGATGAAAACCACAAGATACAGCCAAATATTTAAAGCCTATCACACTCTCCGATCTGCTTTTCTGACCCTTCTCTCTTCCAAGCAATGAACTATTCCTTCTACATTTCTGACCTTAGCTTAGTAGCCTGATTCTGATGTCCTGACTGTAACCAGTACATAAGTAACAAACATTTCTCTAGTACCTCAAAATAAGGTTTTGCAGGGAGAATAAATTAAGATTCAAAATATGAAGTATTAATTGGGTAGTTTTTATTTCCTTTTCCTTATTTGTATTTTCTGGGGGTTTTTCTACAATAAACTTTACTTCTCTTATAATAAGGGGAAATTTTTCAGAAGAGGTATGGGCTCAGCTATATCCTAATGAAAACTGAGAAATCATACTGTAAACCAGTCAAAATGAAACTTTGTGTTAATGAAGAATTAGTAATGTGCAGACTGAGTAACCTGGGACAAGCCTTTAAATCTCTGAGCTGGCTCTTATCTGTCAAATTAGGAGGGAGAGAGGTATGCCTGTATTTCCAATTCCCAATGCAGTTATTATATATAAAGGAATGTGTATGTATATAAGGAAATGTAAATGTGTATCTTTCCTTCAACATAATATTAAGTACAACCAGCTAGGAATGCAATTCAGTATTCTGAAATTAGAAACTCAGATCCACTAATAAAGATACATATTTAGTTGAAAAAAAAAATTAGGAGGGAGATCATGGGGCACATAATTTTTGCAGTTACTATTTTGAGTATTTTCAATATCAGTATTTTTCTTGTATGTTCTCTGATCTTGTTAACAAGAAATTTATACAAATATTTGAAAATAAGATCTAGTCATTTCATAATCTTAATGGCTTTATAGCTAAAATGGAGACATTTCTAATTTACTTCCAGATCCTTTGGTTGAAATTATTTGCTTTTGGTATTTTTCCTTGATACTAAATTCAGTGGTGGTTGAATGGATGGGCATGTGTTTGTTTATGCATTGAAAAGTGCAAGGAAGACACATAAACTATTCACTGGCCAATGGTGTGGAGGAAAAGCTATGATGTGGAGGAGGAGAAATAAGAGTTGGGACATTTTTCTTCATGTGCTTCATTTGAATGTTTTGTCGTGCTCATGTGACATTTATATATAAAAACAACCCAAAAGAACATTTTATAGACAACCTCTAGCCATTGAAATCTCAAATGTGGCAGAGTTGTTTTTCAGGTATTTAATGCATCAACAGAGACTAAATTGAACCACATGATGTAAGTGCTTTAAGAATAGAAGCTGTTTTTCCCATTGCCTTGCACATATGAGCATATGAACAAAGCTGATACTCAATAAATATTTGCTAATTGAATTTTTTTTTTTAAACAACAGTTATTTGCCTTCCCAACTGCGTTGTCTTCTTAACTCTTACAACTCTAAACTGGGTGGGGAACTTAAGTGTTAGATGAACTACAGGGAGAGTGAAAGCAGCTTATGGTCAGTACTCTGTGGTCGGTGCTCCTGTGGTGAGCAGCACCACTGCAGTCTCTCTTGTTCATGAATCACCCAGTTCGTTCCCACTAATCATCTGCGTCTATCAGGGGAGCCTTTAGCTGTGCTAACCCCTTCTTCTAGCCTCACCTATCTCTTTCCTAGAAAAAAAAGAGCTATTCTAATCCTCTTTGTAACAACTTTCTTTTATCCTTCCAGAGCAGCATGGGACTCCTTTACTAGTTTTCTGCTGCTATCCTTTGCCAGAATTTATACATTTATACTCAGGATTCATGTCATTGTCACTATTTTTTCAATACTTTCTTTAAAACACAGATATTAGCAACCTTGCTCTCAGTCCTTTTCCTAAGTAGATTGTAAGCACCGAAACAATGAGGAGCCTTAGGCTCCAGGTAGGATGATAATAAACGTAATGAGAGTGCAGCCCCAGCGCATAGTGTATCAAGTGTCTGTTTAGGACAGGGCTAAGGTCTGGGCTTTGATGGTTATCTCAGTGGCTGGTATATGTTGAACAGGTAAATTAAGATTATGTCATTTAAACATAGTTTATGTGACCACATGATTCTCTAGAAGTTACTTAGAAGGCTACATGTGGTCATTTAGAAGAAAAATATGTTCAAGTAAGTATAGTTCTGTTCAACAAGTGTGTGCTGACTGTATGCAGGAACCTATGCTAAACATTATAGGATACGTGATACTTAGATACAAAGTCAACTTTTAAAGATGTTTCCTCCAGAATCAAGAATAAATAAATAAATAATGCTAGCACAGGGTGAAATTGGGTGGACTTCTTTAAAGGAAATACAAATTGCTATGGAAATTCAAAGAGAATAGATACTGTGATGTTGATGTTGATGGGCTCCAGAAAAAGAGCACATGTGAGGTTGGCCTGGAAGAATATCTAAGATTTTGATGGGTGACAGTCAGGGTTAGAGAGTGAGAAATTCAAAGGGCAGAGAAAGTACATTATTCATAAAACATTATCTAACTTCTGCTGCTCATTATTCAGTAATAGGATGTCTAATATATATCTTCTATATCTAGACTTTGCTTCTTATTACATTCCTATCCCTGACCATCCAGTAACACTTTCCCTTAGGACAAAAGGGAAACGAAAGTAGATAGGGTATACCTAGAGTATTCAAATTCATAGAGGCAGAAAGTGGAATGCTAGTTGTCAGGGATTAGGGGAAAGGGGGAGTTAGTGTTTAATGGACACAGAGTTTCAGTTTCGCAAGATGAAAATTCTGAAGATGGATGGTGGTGATGGTAGCAGAACAATATGAATTCATTTAATGCCTCTGAACTGTACACTTAAAAATGGTTAAAATTTTGTTATGTGTATTTTACCACAGTTTTAAAAATGGCTTAAGTAAATAGGCTATAAGAAAACAGTTTTTCTCATTATTCATGAGGAAAAGTTTATAATTTCATCAAAAATGGAATTTAGCAGTTTTTTTTATAATACAATAATGTAATGCCTACAATGGGATGTATGAGGACAAGTGACACAGGGTGCTGCACTGAGGTGGCTTTACCACAAGGGCATGTCCTACCTCTGTGCCTCCCAACATTTTCATGTCCTAACACACACAGAAAAAGTTTACTATTTGTGTGGCACACCAGGGTAAATGAGCTTTGCTGGTAGATTGAAGGGGCTCAGCCATTTCTGGGGGCTGTGAGGATCAGTAGCTCAGCATATCTATTCCATTTTCTTGTCATATTTGTTTGGAAGCTCTGGTCTATCTTTTTAATATTAAATCTAAATTTATCTCACTGGAGTTTGCTCAGAACTCAAGACATCTGGCTATGTACATTTATGTTTAAAAAATCATTTTCAATTTCTACTGTCAGGAATACCAATCGCAACCTCTTTCTGATGCAGTTTAGCTTGTAAGCTAAATTAGAAATAAGAAATCTCTTTGTGAGCATGAAAGTGGGGGAAGGAGGGTTGAATGAACTGGGGTGCACTCTGATTTAGTTGGTAGGAAAGCCAAATCAGCTATCCTAGACTCACTTAAGATTGAGCTCTGCCTATAAGGCCTCAAAAATATTTCTTTGATTCCCAGCTTATGTCTCTTTTGGAAAACAAAGTTTATGTATACTAGACATAGTCTTTCTTTTTTTTTTAGAAAAGTGGCACTGGTTGAACACTAATAGTCTTAATTTCTAGTTCTTTTCCTAGATTCTAGGCATATCCACCAAGCTTATGTCTGTAATAATCAGTCCTCATTTTTTCTCATTTTAAAATATCTTCTTAATATGTTATAATTCCCAGTTATATATTAATGTTTTAGTTGGCTGCTTTTGGATGAAACAAAGATATTGATCTTAACAGCCATTTATCTCAGAAATCACATTGTAACAGTAAATTACTTCTGGTAGATTTCCAGTTAATCCTGTCATTTGTTTCTACCATAACCCTGTGAGCTCTTTCCTAAATCTGGAATGCAGTGTACTTTAGGGCCTGTAAGACTCCACTAATAATCCAAGGTTTTCATTAATTTGTACTGTTCCTTTATAAAATTACAAATATAATTAAACTTAAACCAGCACATAGAAATTAAAGCAATATTCCCAATATAAAAGGCAATTTTAAATAATTTAAATAATGTTAAATATATATATGAAAAGGCTTCATATAGTTGAACCTATTAGAGATCAGAGATGTGAAAAGTGAATTTATGAAATGGAAAAGCAGTTAATCCTCAGAACAGGGGTACACTTTGCTGGGGCAAATCCATTTCATTAACACATCTGGAGAAAGAACATATAGGGGAGTGGGTGGGAGAGGGTGGTCTGCAATGGACCAGACCACAGACAGATAAAAGGAATTAAGAGGAACTGTCTTCCATTGAAATTCTTGTACTACCCTTTTTGAGTCTTAAGTTCCATTTTAATATCAAAAGTTTTACTTACCTTCTTTCCATATACACACAGTAGTAATAAAACTTTTAGTATCAGTTGATTGAGAAAATGCAGATATACAAATTCTATACCCTTTGCTATAAGCAAAGATCTGTAGCTTGGTCCATGAAAGTTGCTTTCAGATATTCTTGGCTAGGAGGCACAGTTAAGAAAACCATTTTACATTGTGACCTAATGATGATCACACAGTTTCTCAAAACAGAACTTCCCCTACTGTGGCAAGTACTCTGACATTTTCTGTTGTAGTCAGTCTTTTTTCTCAATTCTGGTCTTTACCCATTAAATTGATTTCCTTACCTATAGTTGCCTATAGGTTGAGACAAAGTTTCTCTTTTTTCTTCCAATTTTATTGAGATATATTTGAAGAGACCTACAGTTCCAAAAAGACTGATAAAACTAATAGGCATTCCTGGCCAAATGACAGTTACATTTCTCATCACCAGTGAATAAACTAGCAGTCTGATTTGTACTTTGGTTTCTTTTGGATTTGGTTAGCCTTAGCCACCTATGAGTTCTCTTGGTGGACAGCACCTGATCTCATTTTGCCAGGTGAAGCTTCTTTCACCTTTAATACTAAGACTGTGGACTTTCTTTTAAGGAAAGAACTACTAAAGTGTTTTAATGCAGACTTGCATTTTAGAAAGATAGGCATGGAAGGATTGTAGATGATGAATTGAACAGAACAGAAGCAGAATTAAGAGGCTTTTGCAGGAAGCAAGCCAAAAATGATGAGGGGCCAAGGTAAGCCAATGGCATCAAGATAGGAACAGAATGAGTTATAAACCTATTTCAATAAAAGTTAGGGACTGTTTAGAATGGATATAGCAGGTGAAAAGAAAGAGAAATCTAGAATGAAAAGGAATCAAATATCTCTGGTTTAGATGACTGTCTTGCCAATGGGTTTCAGACCCGGGCAAGTTCACTATGGATTCAAAGACACCAAAGAAATGACAGCGGGGTGAAAGGGTTATATCCAACTTTATTCCCATGGTGGCAGGTCAATCACTAGAATCCTGTCCACTCAGAGCAAGTCTGCATGAAGCAAGCTGTTCTCTGCCTCTGGGCCTCTCTGCGCCCGCAGCCGTCTCAGTCTCTGTCCTCAACACTGCCACCCCTCCAGTGTCGTCTCTGTTCTCCTGCAGCCTCACAGCCCTGCCACCGTGTCGCCCAGAACACTGGGTGGAGCACTTTATATAGAGTCAATAACGATGTATTGCCCACACGTGTGTAGTGAGCTAGTCATCCAGGGCCAGGTGAGAATCCTGGCCATGGGAACCTTCACTTTATCCACAGCATAGTAAAACTATATAAAAAAGATGAAATTTTAACCTATCATATTTATCTATATGCCTTTAGACTAAAGTAGTTGAGTGGTAAAACCAAGTACTCTGGCAAATACTTGGCAATACAGAAGCTCCAAAGCATAATGTAAGATTTGGATCTAGTAATTCTTCAGTAAATATCTATTGAGGGAATGAATATCCATACATAGATAGATAAGACAACTAAGAAGAACCTGTGTCCTTGATTTTTTATACTTCTCTTTGAAAATATAATTCATAAAATACTTAGCTCTGTAGAATATGTTAAAATAGGCTTTGAGACAAAAAAAACAAGTTGTATATTTTTCCTACAGATACACCAGGCAAGAGATTATTTCTGACAAAAGACAAAAAAGTACAGTTTCTGAATTAAGAAGAGCAACTATTTACTTAATTTTACATAATAAGGCCAATGAGTACAGTACCTAGTTCTCTGAATTGCCTCTGTCATCCTTCTTGCAAACCTTTTACTTGATTTTCTTTCTTTTTTTTTTTTCTTCTTTAAACAGACCAAAAAAGAAGCACCTGAGTGGTCTAAGAAACAAAAGATGAAGACCTAGTGTTTTGGGCCGACTTACTATATCATTATTTACACCGAAGTTCTTTTTCTAATGAAAAAGTTTATCTTAATCATGTATTTTACATTTTTTAAAAAAACTAAAGTTTACTTTAACCATTGAATTAACAGATTTTGGCATAATAATCAAAACGTGTAAAGTGTAAACAATAGTATGCCTTATATTTGGTTTTTATCTATTTTATTGCAAAATAAATATACTTGATTTATCATGTAAATTTTGAAGCTTTCATAATTCTCAATGAATTGTAAAGTGTGTGGCTTATAAGTATTTTGGCTATATTGATGAGTATGTTTTCTGCTATATAAATTCTAAGTTTAAATGTTATAACACAAATATCAAGACACCTTAACATTTTTTAAAATTAATAATCATTTGTGAAATCAACTAGAAGGCACTTCAAATGCCCCATAATAATGGTCAAATATCATGTAGATGTATATGAATTTGTGATTCTTTGGGTTATGTTTTTCCTTTTATTTAATATTATCATTAATCAATAAAATCTAGTAAAAAGTCTTTTATTCCACTGGTCAAGTAAAAATTTTATGGAAAGTCTCTTGTTACATTGGTCAAAACAATACTGATTCAGATGCAGTATACACCATATTTCTAGTCAGTGAGAAAAAAAATCAGGATTTTCTCTTTTCCTTGTTATAAAGTATGCTCAATTTCTCATTCAATTTAAAAGAAAGAAGAGTGAGGGAGAGAGAGAAAAGAAAAGAAACGCAAGAGAAGAAAAGAAAAAAGGTATAGATAATCTCTCCTGTTTTCTCAACCGCCACTGACACAACAGCAGGATAATTCATTCAGAGTGGGCTTGGGAGCCGTCCTTTACATTGTGGGACGTTTAGCGACATCTCTGGCCTCCAACACTAGATGACAGCAGCACCCCTCCCACACACATGCATCGTTTTGATAACAAAAAATGTCTTTTGTCCCCTGGGTGGCAAAATCACCCCCCACCTCCTAGTGAGGAACACTGATTCACATATCAATGATTATCCTTGTAGATATGAAAAAGAATACTATCATAGTGTGTTCTTTGAAAGTCACAATAGCATAGGCCATGAGTTGAGTGAGAGAAAACAGAAAAAGCCTTTGATAATAATATATACTTGTAAATCTATTGTTGGCCTAAAAACTCTATAATCTCATCCCCCCCACCCCATTTTTGTTTCATTTGGTTTTGTCTTCGAACATAGGACTTCCTGCAACAAATGTTTATGAAGATGGCTTTCCTCAGACATGCATTTGAAGTCCAAGGTACCCTTACAATTAATAAAACTAAATTAAACTTGTAGACATATTAGTTTTCTTCAAAAATTCTGGAAGAAAACACCTATTTTATTTTCAACTTGAGATTCAACTAAAAGCATTTTATAATTTAGTTCTGTCAAGCCCAGGCTAAAGTAATGGTGTGGGCAAAGACACAGAAGCTGGAAAATCTGGAGCTAATATAAGAAATGAGAAGTACCATGATGCAATTGAGGAAGTCTTCCTCCCTCCAAATCCCCAGTTTTTTCCCTCTTTCCTTTCTAGATATGAATCACTCCTTAAAAAAAATCCTTCTATCATTTCCCGTCATAAAACTATTTATAAATTTCAAGGTTAGATTGTTTTTTAATTGATTTATAATTAACATGTATATAATTAAAATGTATTATTTTCACATATACAACATAGTGATTCAATATTTTTATACATTACAAAATGAACACCATGATAGGTCTAGTTACCGTCTCTCACCATAAAAAGCTATTACAAGATTATTGACTATATTCCCTATGCTGAACATTACATCCTCGTGACTTCTATTTTAACTGTAAGTTTGTACCTCTTAATTCCCTTCACCTGTTTCACCCATCTCCTCACCCTCCTTGAGATTGTGATATGAAAGCTTTGGGAAGACAATTATAAATTTCCAATTTTACTCCTTATAGAAATTCTCTCTTCCACCATAATTGCATTAAGTACTCTACTCTGTACTCTGTATCTCTTTAATTCTGCTTAACAATTTTTGTGATTGTTTACTTGTCCACTTCCTTGAGGCAAAAAGAACTGTTTCTTATGCTTTTTTTTGGTCCAATATTTAGCACTGTGCCTTGAATGTAAGCAGTAAATTTATTTAATGAATTGAACATAGTTAATTTATATGATTAGACACAGATGAAATACAATGGTATAATTTATTGTCTTTTTTCTGTCTTAAAAATTAGAAATGGGTTTTTTAGCATCATAGAATCTAGTCATTTCTTTCCAGACAACCCTTACCTTTCCAGACCTTCACTTTTTTCACTATCCCTTTCTCCTCACTTCTCTTTTCTTTTTAATTGTGTTAGAAAAAAAAGAATACATAACATAAAATTTACCATCTTACCCATTTTAAAAAGTACACAGTTCTACAGTTGAGTAGATTCACACTGCTGTACAACAATCTCCAGAACTTTTTCATCTTTCAAATCCAAAACTCTGTACTCCTTGAACAATTCCCCCTTCCCCCTTTCTTCCACCCTGGCAACCCACCATTCGACTTTTGTTTCTATGCATTTGACTACTTTAAGTATCTCATGTAAGTGGAATCTTACCGTAATCTGTCTTTCTGTCACTGGCTTACTTCACTTATCCTAATGTCCTCAAGTTCATCCATGTTGTAGCATGTGTCAGAATTTCCTTCCTTGTTTTGAGGCTGAATAATAGTCCATTGTGTGTATATACCACATTGTGTTTGTCCATTCATCCCTTAATGAACAATACCTGGGTTGCTTCCACCTCTTGGCTATTGTGCATCTCCTTACTTCTTAATTCTTATCCTTTCCTGGCATTTTTTTTAATAAAAATAAATTAATATTTTTTTCTTGATAAATGTATGAAATGTTGCTCAAATGTAAGAGTAACAGCTTCCATTATCAAGCTCATGCTATCTGCCAGTTGCTGTATTTCATGCTTTCTACTCCTTAATTTATTTAATCTTCACAGTAACTTTACCAAGTATGCATTATCTTCATTTTTAAAATAAACAGACTCAGAAAGAGTAACTTAATGGGCCAAGATCAGATATGTAATAAATAGAAATGGTTTTGAACCAAGACTCTCTTGACTGCAATGGCCATGCTCTGTCCAGTATACTACACTGCTTCCCACACTTGGCTCTCTGCTCCCACCTTGCACCCCACTGGGATGGAAAGAAAGGGGGCGGTGGGGGAATCTTAATCTATTAGCATTCTTTGGAGAAAAAAAATAGGACTTAATATAGTTGAACTTTTGTTCAGGACAAGTGCATTGATACTAAATCTAATACTGAAGTTTTTGTTTTTGTCTTTTTTTAAGTAGCATTGATATGTAATCTTACATTGGTTTCAAGTATACCACACAGGGGTTCAACAGTTACCCATATTATTAAATCCTCTCCCCCAGTAGTGCAGTTACTATGTGTCAACATGTATTCCTGAAGATTTTTAATGTCGCAGTGATAGAGGATTCTAATGCTAAAGAAATCCATGACTCTTCTAACAGTTCTTACTAAATAGGTTATAGTTAACTTTTCAGAGCCAGCTAAATGGCTTCTCTGAATTTAACTGATTCATAACATTCTTTCATTTGACAAACATGAAAAGTCTAAAACGTACAAGGTGTTTAAACTTCTGAAATTGAACTATTTGTCTTCATCCTTTTCTCAAAGGTCCCTGAAAAGGAACTGTGATACCTCAAACACCAGAGGAAAGCTTTTATTCTCATCATCCTCAATATAGGAATTTCTAACAAGGACTATCACAGAGTGACTCAGAGTACTCTTAAATTCACTGTATTGTACAGGCATTGGCTGGATAATCATCAGGAAGTTTTGAAGGCATGACCCAGTTAGGGGAGGCTGGAGTTGTTAATGAGCCAGATTGCCTTTCATTCTGAGATTCTGAGAAGCTAAGGAAATGCAAAAAAAAAAAAAGTTTTTTTTAATATCACTCATTTTTAAAAGTAATAACCACTGTAAATATTTTAAAGAAATCATTCATTTTTAAAAGTAATAACCACTGTAAATATTTTAAAGAAAGACTTCCTGAGGCTTAGGAGTCACCAGGCAAAGCTAGCCAGTTAGCTATCAAAAAATCCTCACTAGCTATCATTTACTTTTGTTGATTTACAGAGTCCATAGTCCAGTGCTTAGCTTTACAGGCTCAGTAACTTAATTTTATTAATGTACTGAAGGTGGTATCTTTTAAGAGTATGCCCACATTTACTGGTGCATAAATCATAATGTATTCACCTTGAGCAAAAACTAGAACTGTTATACAGAATATGACCTACTGGGATCAGCAGAAATGACACCTCTCCCTGTTTTCCCTTGGCATCTGCTATACTGTATATTCATCATTTTCCCCCTTCCTCTTCTAGCTGATCATAAAACATTAGAATTTCTCAGAATTTCTTTTTCCCCTTAAATCTTTTTCCTCTTCTGTACTTATTCTCTTAATAATTTCTAGTCCCTGGCTTCAGTTACTTTATGCTAGTATTTCCAAGTTTGTATCTCTAGTCCAAACTGTTCCTTTTCATTTAACATCTCCTTGCCTACTTGACATCACTACTTGGATGTCTCATTGTGATCTCAAAGTAAACATGTACAAAACAATTCATCAGATTTCTTCTTTAGTTTCAGTGAATGGTACCACCACCTAGTCAGTGGTTCATGTCCTTCCAGACCCTTCTCTTATTCACCCCTAAGCATTCAGTCACTGAGCCCTGTTGAACTGCCTCATTTATATTACCCCCTTTTTTTTTTACTTCTGATTATGGAAATTTCCAAACATACAAAAGGTCAGGATTAATGTCTTGGGGTGATGGATATGTTTGCTATTTGATGGTGCTGATGGTTTCATGGGTATGTACATAGAGTCATTGTTAATCAAACTGTGCCTTCTCTGTTTAAAGGTACAGTTTATTCTATGTCATTTGTACCTCAAGGTGTTTAAAATAAGAAAGAGAAAGAGTTAGGAAATCACCATTTAGTAACCCCTGATGAAGCCAGTTGTTCAGGCATCAATCACCAGTAAATGCTAAAGCAGTTAGATATAAGGATAATAGGGAACTTTCTATCAGGGTATAACCACCTAAATTTCCTAATTAGCATCACTAAAAATGACATGACCAGAAATTACATGCCCTAGGATGTGATGTGACATGAAGTGTAAGACAACACTTACACAGTATCCTTGTCAAAAAAAAACCTGAATTAAATGAAGTCTTAGATCTAACTTCCTGTCCACAGGCAAAACAAGAACTAGATCAAGTTGACTGACACCTGGAAGAAGGAATCAACTAAATCCAGAATGAGAACATTCTGGGCACTGGGAAAGTTCAGTGTTTCTAGACCTCCCTTTCTCGGCTTTCTCAGTAGACAGAGCTATGAAGTATTTTTAAACAGAGCAAGGAAATCGTGAGTTCCTACTGATAAACCCAATTCTAGTTTAAGATTTTTTTTTTTAATTTCAACTTCTTTGATTTTACGCTCTGTATTTCATTTCCTGGATATGAATTTCTGGCACCACCTTAGTTTAAATCCTCAAGTCCTCTTCCCTAGATTGTGTCAATAGTCTCCTAATTGATGGCCCTAAATTTAATCATGCCTCTCCACACCATTCTCTACTTCAAATCAATAATATTCTTTCCCTTTTTTTAACACTACAATTTTTATTTAGAATTAATCTACAGTTTAAAGAAGGTATTTAAAGGACAACTTGGAAAACAACAAAATGTAAGTGAGGTATAAGCTAAGAGCAGTGTCTTGTTTAAATAAATTTAAAATTTTTAAATGACTTGATGTGAGCGTTGCTTTTTACTAAACCCATGTGAAGTATTTGTTTCTTTTGTATGAGGTTGAGTATAGTTTTATTTTTTCCACTTAATGCAATCACGACAATTTTAATCACAAAATTGTACATTATTGGCAAATCTTTAAATTATTGACTATAATGATCATAATTTTTTTAAATGATTGCAGTAGTTACGGAAAGGTATTTCGCTTGCTGCCTTCACAGACTGGAAGTTCAGAATTAACTTAAAAGGCTGCTGTGTTGGCATAACATTATCAAGATAAACGGTTCTAACTAGGTGGATAAAAACATATTTTATTACCCCAGTCTATAGATTCTGAAAATATCCTAAATTTAGCCAGTTCTTTTAGTTATCGTACTGGAAGTATGCTGTGCTTCTTTTGTGTTGGAGAGTATCTAACAGTTTAGAAAAACCATACATTTCTTTTGAATTAAACTACTTTGGACACATTATTTTGTCTTTTGAGCTTTATTTTTCATATTTTGTGGTTGAGCACTTTCTAATTAAAAAATATAACACTACCTAATACATTTAATTCTGTGACTAATGAAACAGGCTCTAAACTAAGCAGTTTAGAATCTAACATATATTGCCCCAAATGAAATGGAAAGGAAACAAAAAGAAAAACAATGACTCTCCTCTGAACCCAGAGGCAATATAAGGTATCTTTCTCTTTTCTTCTAATAATGAAAATGCCTATGTATCACTGATTAGGAAAAAGAGTTTTAAGCTCTCTAAACATTTGAAGTATTCAATTCCACAACATATGAGTTGTGTCCTGTATTGCTGACAGCTTCACACAAACTTGGTATTATACCACGTAGTTTGAAGCACAGAAAAAGATACAGTGAAAGTACAATTTTTCTTTAATTTTCTAAAATGCCTTGGAATAAATGGATTAAGAGCAGAGAAAAAATTTTTTAATTTCAATTTCTCCCTTCAAGTCATCAGAATATAAGCCCAATAAATAAATGTTAAAAGCTGACCAAAAACTTGATTATCAGCTTTGCCATTTTAGGGAAACACATTGAACACCTTTTAGTTGATTTATCGCTACAGTCTCCTACCAAGTAGAGCCAGGGATGGTGGGGGGGCCAGGGGGATGAATTCTTTGTCATGACTTCTAAATATTTGTGAAGCTTTTTATTATATTTTTGCACTACTATAATCTTAATGTATCACCCTATGATTAGCATGTTGACTCTTGAAACCTTGGCAGGAACTTTGACACGTGTTTTTGTTTTTTATTGTAAAAAGCACATAAAAGTTTACCCTCTTAATCTTTGTGTCCGTTACATTACTGAGTGGTATTGCTCTTAAAAGTTTAACAACTGACTTCCAGAAAAACGAACCCAGATTTGGTGGGCTCCAGATTTCCTTAGTGGAATGGAATATAATATTTATATTGTGACCAGCATCAAACCAACAAAGTAGCCCTGGGCAGAGAGGCACACTCTGGGCTGAGGTGACGGCTGACTCCAGCCCTTGCTGCTGAGGCCGTGAGGTGTGACCCTGCCTTCTGCTGAAGCTCTGACTGAGCTGCTCTCTTCAGGACCAGGGGCCTTTCTCAGGTCCTGAGCCTCTCCAGCTCTTTCTTTCCTCAGGACCTTCTCCACAGGCCACCTCCTCTACCTGGAACACTGTCCCCCTCCCTTGACTCCTCTTATCCTTTTAAGTCCAATAGGGGAGGAGAGAACTCCGATCATAACATAAAATACAGTTCTCCAGAAAGCTTTTGAAACCACTGCCCGAGACAATACTAGGATGGGCATTGCCATCCAGATTCTCATCGTATAGGTTTCAGATTGACAGTCCTGACCACACCCTGCCATGACCACCTTGTCTTCACCCATGCAAACTTCTGTTGGGTAACACTCTATTGAGTCCTGCTGTGGGAGCCTGTGAACCTGCCTCCCAGGTGACTTTGCATATCTCTGCTCTAGTTCAGTAATTTCATAGTTTAACTCACAGAAGACTGCTTTATTCTTGCACGTCACAGTACCTTCACTCCTCATGCCAGCTACACAAGTTCTATTTCATTTATTTCCTACATTGCTATTGTACTGTGATTTTGAAGTCTGTTCAGGCTTCTAATGTTTTAACATCCCTATTTAAAAAGGAGATTGTACCCCATATCTTACCCAAGTCATTTAAATACAACTGAAATGTAAAAATCATTTTAATCACTTTATAAATGTTATCTTCAATAATAGGATATATTTGTACTACTGACATACAGTTCTATTGACATTAAATTTCAGGAAAATACTATGAAATTCCCTATGGCCATGTACATATATTTTTAGGTCTTCCTTTCTCTTTTTTCTTCCTCCTTACCTCTCCTCCTTTCTCCTTCTTGCCTTCTTTCTTTTAAAAAGCTTTCTCTTTAATTTCCCATAATAAATAAATTGGTGTGTGAATCGGAATAGTGAATGTTTTTATATCTTCTTTGATCTGTTACCTTTTATCAGATATTTATTGTATATATTTTTCCTATATCTAATACATTTTTCTCTCTTTAGTAACTGTAGAACAATTAAAGTATATACTGAGAATCTAAAATTAAATTCCTATCCCATAAACCTTCAAAGTTCATAGCATATGTAATTCCCTGAATGCCATCTGTTAGTGCTTTATTAAGCAAGTTGTTAATGTTATGTAGCAGAAATGTCACTAACATTAAAAATCGTGCTCTAAAATATGTGTAGACATTCTAAGCTACTGATGACTTCTGTCTCATTACTCTCCTCACTTATTTGTAATACTGCAGTCAGGCACAAATCTTCTGCCTCTCTTACTTTCAGTTCCTTCCACTTTTTTCTGGTATGATCATCTTGATTTACTACTATTAGTATGATTGGATCTTTATCATTTCCAGTTACTAGCACAGTTCTAGGAACATACTATCTACTCTATAAAATGTTACCTCCACTTTTATTTTACTTCTAGTACTTTAAAAATATACACGTAAAATATATAGCTTTATATGTTTCATTTATAAATTATGTATAAATTTATAATTTATAAAATATATAACATGTTTTTATTTATATTATATATTTTTTTCAAAATACTTTAACTGAGAGCTAGAACAGAACTATGCCACCAGAACAAATAATGAAAAATGTATCTAATTCCTTTTACCTTTGGTGATTAAAGGATAAGACACTATCTACTACAGCAAATGTCAGGAGGGCAAAGAACTTTAGGGGGGCATATGCACTGTTGGTATCCTCAGAGCCTAGAACGACACCTTATACATGATGAATACTCAATATAAGATGCTTGAATCAATGATTCTGTGGACAAGAAGGAATAACGGCCCATGTCTTTGCTTGTGTGGGACTGAAAGCCCACAGCTATGTATATATTTTTATTAACTGTTGAATTAAGTGGTGTGTCCATCCAGTTTGATCAAGTTGTATACATTGATCAAAATAAATTATGTGGCCAAAAACACCAGAATGTTTTGTCAGTGTGGGATCTTCAGTCACAGGTTTTTCAACAAAGATGAAATAAAACTTAGCATGTGATTGTTCTAGCAGATATTCATAAAACAGGTGAATTGAGTATTTTATTAAACTGATACTGTTTTGGTTTTACAGAATCAGGCAGGAGTAAGTGGTACTGATACTGTTTTCTTTGGCTTCATAAATAGCTTTGAATTTTTTTTTAAATACCTGGATTTCATAACTTATTCAATAGCTAGATACATAATTCCTTAAATTTCTGTTTTGAGGCTTAGTCCCTTCCTCCTCACACACATGCCCCACACATACACCTTCACTTGTTTTATTTTCCTTAAAGCAGTATCTGAAATTTTTATTTAACTTTTTATTTGCTCAGTATCTGTCCCTCTTAAATAGAATCTACATTCCATGAAAGCAGGCAGTCTTACCTGACATTGTATCCCCAGCATCTAGCACAGTGCCTGGCACAGACAAAACTGCCCCTTGAAATTTTGTTGCATTGTAGGAAGAAAGGAAGGAAAGAAGGAAAATGGCATTTGCTTTCAGATTTTTTTTTTCCATTTTGAACGTTTGCTGGAAAATGTCTTAGTCCATTTAGTGTACTTTAATGAAATGCGATAGACTGAGTGGCTTATAAACACCAGAAACTTATTTATCTGGAGGCTAGGAAGTCCAAGATCATGGCACCAGCAGATTCAGTGTCTGGTGAAGGCCCACTTTCTGCTTCGTGGGTAGATGTGCCTTGTTACTGTGTCCTCACCAGACAGAAGAGGTTTGGGAGCACTCTGGGTCTCTTTTATCAGGGCGCTAATCCCATTCATGAGGGTTCACCCTCACAACCTAATGACGTCTCAAAGACCCCACCTCCAAATGCTAGGACCTTAGAAATTACATTTCAATATATGAATATTTAAAGAAACAATTCAGTTTCTAGTATAGCAGAAACGTTTTTAATAACTATTAAAATTGCTTCTTTCTCCCATGTTACCCTCCCCCCCATCCAAAAAGGTCTTTTTCCATTTCTGTATCCTAGCATCTTCTCTTCTTCCCTGATCTCAAAAGAAGAGGCATTTCTCCTCTCTTCCAAGGTTAAGTGCATTATACTTGTATCCTTTACTTCATATTGAGATCCATGGTGGGCATGCAATGATCCAAGAAGAGTGTAGAATGAGAAATGCCAAGTGCCAGAGACAAAATTCCAACAATACCAACATTTGGGGAGAGGACAAAGAAAGAAAAGTGCCCCAAAGGAGACCCTCCTCCACTCTCATTTACCCCTTGGAATCTGGTTTCTGCCTGAGTCACCAAATTAAAACTCTTCTCCCAAAACACACTTGCTGCACCTCCTGTTATTGAACTTCCAAGCCTTGGTCTCCCACTACCTCCTGTCTAAATGTTCTTCTGTGGCTAGCAACTTGGATAAAGTCATTAAAGCGTTTAATTGGGAGCCCTATGTTTTGTTTTGTTTTGTTTTGTTTTGCTATTCTTCTTGGAGGATAGTAAATATTAAAGGGAAATAAATGTATCCCACCTCACCTTTCTCCCACCCCCTCTCCATGTTTTCCATGAGGAAGAATTATCCCAAATATTCCTGCCTCTTTCCAGCCTGGTCTATCTTAAATAGTTTGATATGCTTTATTTAAGGAACTGTTCTTGTATAGTTTTTCTTCTTCCTTTCCTTTTTTTTCTACAAAAGACCCAGCCTATTCTATTCCTGGGGCAGTTGCCTGCTTCTCTTGTTCCAAGTCATAATCATCAGCTTGTGACTGAGGGTAAGTCTAAGACACAGTGTGGAGAGAGGTGGCAGGATTAAAGCCCACTTGGCCTTCACAGTAAACTATGTTCCTCCAATAGAGGATTTATTAGTAAAAAAGACGGCATTTGAAATCCCTAGCCACCATCTTTGTCTTCCTAATCTATTTGTTCAGGGCCTACCTAGGAAGAAAGATGCTAATTTATTGAGCCCCCTCACATCTCCACAACTGTGAAGATTTTTTTTTTAAGAGATCTGTATACTCATACCTTGATGTAGTGTAAGATGCCATTTTTACTCTTTATCTTCCTGAGATAACATTTCTGGTCTCTGTTCAAATGTACAGAACTTGTTCCTTCTAAAAGAGGCAGTAAAGACTAATTTATATGACCAAAAATTCCTCATTGATTAGGGGGAAATGGGTGTCATCAAGCTCTAATAGTTAGTACAACTGTATTTCTTTAAAAGTTCTAAGTGATGGAAAATGTTTTTCTGAGTAAATGAGTTAAAGGAATGATCAACCAATTATTCTCACCCATTCTCACTTATTACTTTCAAATCTTCCTCTGTAACCCTTAAAGTCCCCTGGAGTCATTTCTACTTCCAGTCCCACATTACCAATTGTCTATAGAATATTTCCTCGTAATTTTTTTCGTTGCCCTGCATATCTTTTAATTCCTTGATACTTTTTATTTCGACATATTTGGGACTTACAGAGAAGCTGCAAGAATAAGGCAAATCATTCTCACTTATCCTTTACCCAGATTCTCAAAATGTTAATGTTTTATTACATTTGCTTTATCCTTTCCCCTTTTTTGTTGTTGTCCTGAACTTTTTGAGAGTACTCTGTGAAGACAGGATTTCCCCTTACAGCCAAAGGTCTCAGTGAGCATTTCCTAAGAACAAGGACATTCTTTTACATAAGCACAGGTTAATGATCAAAATCAGAAAATTAACATTGATACAATACTATTATCTAATCTAAAGGCCTAATTCAGGTCCACCAGTTGTCCCAATAATGCCCTTTCTGCCAAGAAAATCTCCAGTTATTCTCTGTATTTGCTTGTCGTATCTCTGAAACCTTTTATCTAGAATAATCCCTCAGTCTTTCTCTGTCTTTGGTATTTAGTACTTTTGAAGAGTACCGATTCATTATTTTGGAGACTGTCTTTCAAGGAGATATTCCTTTGATCCTATCCACTCACATTTAACTTGTCCCTTGGAGCAATGATGAACAAAAGTCATCCATTTTCAGTGTCTCTACTCCAGTACCACCTCTTACTAGATGAAGGACCACTGCACCTCGCAGAGCCTTAGTTTCTCATCTTTAAATTATATGATAATTATACTTACCAAATGGATTATAGAGATAAGTAAAGGAAGTGGTATGTTCATAAGGAACTTACCCCCCAAACTCATCAAGGTGTATACATTAGGTATACACAACTTTTTGTATGTCAGTCATACCTTGATAAAGTGTTGTTTGTTGTTTTTAGAGGAATTTCCCCAGTGCATGTGAAAGTCATTTGCTTTTCATGTGATTTGGTTTCTCAACTCTTATCATCTGACCATCCTTACATAAATGCATTCCAATTTACCCATATGTCTCTAAAAAAATGGGGTTCTAGAACTACTTACAACTCACCTATTGTCACTTTCATCAGACTTTCCACTAGTATTGAACCTGCAGTCAGTTAAAACCCCTAAACTTTTTTACTACTACTAGTAGTGGTATTATTACTGCTATTACTCGTGATAGTACTTACTGATCTGACCAACTATATGTGTCCAGATTGGCACTGAACATTCCTTGGGTGGGCCCTTTATATGTAATTCTTTCAACCCCTTAAGGTAGATACTGTCTGCATTTTTAAGATGAGGAAACAGATCAAAGCTGTTAATTCATAGGGTTTATGTGAGAGAGCAGAAACCGAGTCCCAGGTTGATTTTTCAGAACATGAGTCTTATTTTTCTCTATTAGGTATCATTGTTATTTCTGCTGATCATTCTAGCCTTCTGGAATCTTTATGATTCTTGATTTTGCCATCTAACATAAGCTTTTGTTCTAATTTGTATCTTGTGTGACTTGCATGTCTTCCTCCAAGCCACTGATCAAAATACTGTTCAAAAGAGAACCCTGTGATAAATGCTAAGCATTTCCTTCCAGATTGAAATCAATCACTCTCTAAGTTTTTTGCAAATAGCTAATGATAAATCTTGATGGATTGTGGGCTAATCCACCTATAGCCATTTTACCCACAAAAACAACTAAAGATATTTTTTTCTCTTGCCCCTGGCAATCCCTCTGGCTACAAATGTAAAAGTGCTGCTGAGGAGAACATTGTCTCAGTTTAGTCCAACTTGTTCTTATTGAAATAATATTAATCCCTGCCATTACGCCTTTTCTTCTACCAGTCCTCTCTTAGTAATCTATTCTAGAATTTTGATAGAGGTGAATTCAAACAATGTAGTTTCGAAAATTACGGTCCCTTTTCTAACAGTGTCACTGAGTGGCTACATGACCTAGAGAAAGTCACTCTTTTAACCAAGACATTTCCATAAAGAGAAGGAGAACATTAAATCCACCATGTATTAAACTCACTGTGCTAACTACATTTGTTTTTAGTTTGGCCACAACCTCTGTAGTCAGTATTATCTCTGTTTTACAGATGAGTATACTGAGACTTGGAGAGATTTAAAACAATCTACCTAAACTCTCTCACATTATTAGAGGGAGAGTTGCTAGATATATCATCTCAAAGTGGCAAATTTTTGCAAACCCCTTATGCTGTAATTTATTTTAGAACACGCTGCTGCCCGGAAGTGTTCATCTGTACCCAATGGTATAGACTAAAAAATAGGTTGGCTTGAGTATCTCCGTGCTCTACCCAACGAAAATCGGCGCCACACCACAAGGCAACGGTTCCCAAAGCGTCTTCAGAGCTGACCTCTGTTCCAGCGGCCTCCGGATAAAGCCGTTCTGTCAAATACTCGACGTACGCTTCATACTGCTGTGATTCTCTCAGAGATTCAAAGGGTTCTGAGGAGACCCTTAGAAAATAATTCATTTAACTTTCTTGAGCCACAAAGCTGGAATTTCATGAAGCAAATTAGGCTTAAGCTGTTACATAGCTGTTAAAGTAGCGGCCCCCCCCACCCCAACCTTTTTTTTTCCTTTTTACTCTTTAGGACTCCAAGGATGTTTATGCAGAGCTACAACAAGGTTTAAAAACATATATTCTTATGTAAATGAACATAGCTCAAATTTAGGAAGTTCTTTGGCATTTACAGAAGGCTTCCTCCTGTCCTGAGGTCTCCCTTTGGCCTTCCCAACCACCCAGTTCAGTCCTGTGCCGTTATCCTTCTGTAACATTTACATAGAAAGGCCTAGAGGTGTTAAGGAATTTCCTCAGTGCCTTACAGCAAGAGAAGGGGCCAAACAGAAACTCAAATTCAGATTTCGGAAACCAAATTCAGTAAGTACTCTTTCACTTAACTGATGGCTTTGTTTTTCCACCTTTGATCATTTCAACAGCTTGCTGACATTTGCCTAAACAAGCAATTTTGAAAAATGGACAATCTTATATTAAAGATGTAAGATGACCTTTACATTAACACAGTTTAAATATACTAAAAACGATATTTGGAAATTTTCGCTTTTCAAAAGCTATTATTCCTTAGCAGCAGCAGGTTGGGGTTTGGAAAGGAAAAGGGGCAGCAGGGTGGGGGGTGGGGGGGGCATACTCACTTTGAGCCCTGTGGGGAAATGATGGCATCCTTGAAACATCAGATTAGCCCACAGCTATACCTGTTTGCATAGTCAATGTGTGTTTTGTTCTGATGGAAGGTACTTCAAAAAATAACAATTGTAAAAGAGATTACTGCTTTGATCAGAGAATCTGAATCTCCTTTGTTTGACCATGAATACTTGGTCTTTGTAATGTTAATGTTTCTTTTAAGAAATACCAGATCGGTAAGTCCGCTGTAATTGCAGGCAAGCAGTTTTGAAGGGAATTCGCCACAGCATTTTATTGAAGGTCTTTTCTAGTTCCTCTTCAAGTCTAATTATAGTAGAAAGATTATTTTAGGCCAAGTAGCAAAAACCTATAATTATTAGTGTTTTTATTAATGTTCACATAGGGCCAGATAGTAATTGAAAAATAAGATTTAAATCTTAAAAACGTCATATTTTGCCTACAAAGCACAGAGCAAAAGATAAAGCCTGAACGGAGATGTACTTGCTCACCTGTTAACCATAATGTTCTTGGCAGCTCAGAATTGTTTTCCCCACTCTTTACATTTAGAAACACCCATGGGACTCCACAAGTTAAACCATGATTGATTCCTACACCTGGTTCTTAAATTTGAAACCAACTAAATAATCTAGTTAGAGTATATGAGTACAGTAAAGTATGGAGAGGAGGAAATACTTTTTTTTTAAATATAGATGTTAGATGTTGCTGAAGATGTGAGGAAATGGGATTGCTAAACTGCAGATCTGGTGATTTAGTTAAATACAAGGAAAAATTTCTCAACAGCAGAGTGAAATCTCCTTATGAGGAGGAGGTGGTTTGAAAGTTACATATTTTATGAAATGGTGTGGGGCAAAGCCTGTGTGTCAAGCAAGGCCCGCTCTCAGAAGAGGAACATTTCAATTGGTTGCATTTTGTTATTTTACATGGGATTAAATCCCCAAGTGGGATTTTCTCCTCACCTGGCCAGAATGCTAGTCACCAGTAAGCACTCATACCTGGCACTAGCTGCTACCTTCCAACTTGAGAGAACTTTTTTCAATGCTGTGTTAACATTTAAATTTATCATTTAAAAACTCCGAACAGAGCCAGTCACACTTGTAAACGAGGGGAAATATCTCCGAGGTTTAAACCATATTAAATTAGCACATTCCGAGTCATTTTGGGGTTTTGGTGTGGTTTTTTTCCTAATTACGGTGACAATTAGCTCTACAGCATTGCATTCATTCCAAGCTGCAGGGATGGAGAACAATAATCTTGTTTACTTGAAGTTGGAGAGTGTACCTAGCTTTGTTCCCTCTACAGCCTAATCTAAATGCTTTGTAGGTACCATCCCACACAATAGAGTGTGACTGGGCCCCCAAAAGAATCTCCCTCACCTGGTTAATTCAGTTGTCACTGAAAATCTCTATAAGGTCAAGAAAAAACAGGTAACAGGCCATTTCAAATTTAATAAGGTGGCACATTTCATGTACATTTATTTCAAAGACAGAGCCCTCAGGTATAGGAATATTTTTTAAAAGTCATTTAATCCATTAAAATTATCACAGGGAAAATAATGGAACTTTAGATTGTTCTTGACGATTAATGGCATCACAAGGTGGCTGTTGTAAATGGCTCTTTTGTAGCAATGGGGAAAGGCAAATTATTAAATGGACAAGTTATTTACGTTTGAAAATAAACTGCATCTCACCCTGGGAAATTAGGTTACAGGCAATTCTGCATTACAGCATGAACATGTCATTAGTTTTAATTTTCCACAGCAAAGATTTTCAGGTAATTTGCTTTCATTAGAATGGAGTAGTTTCTCTTCTGCATACATTAGCCTTCAACACCTCTGTTTTCTCCATTGGAGGGTTTTTTTCCTCCTTAATGTGTAAGGTGAATATCCTTTGTTTTTCTAAGTATCTAAACATTATGGCAAGAGTCTTATTACATTCAGCAAATAGCTGAAACAGTTGGGTGAGCATAAGGTAAATGTGTCATAACCCATTATACAGTGTCACACAATACTATGAAAGTCTACTAGGAACATTTGACATGTTTTAGTGTTTTAGGGTGTACACAGTGTATTTCTCTACTGTAAAATGTAGGCTACTACAGAGGAAGAACAATAATAAGTTATACATTAACCAAGAAAGGTCATTTCTTGTGGTAAATGCAAGGTCTATTGATCAAGTAATATTTGTTGGTAGAAAGTCTCATTACTAAAAGAAGCTCGTGAAGGAGACCATTGTCTGATGAGACATCATATGTGCAAATCATCCATTTGCTTGGGGTCATTTGAATGTCATCAAACGTTTATCTTCAATTTTGTGATGTAATTTACTGACTTTTCAGCTAATCAATCCTCCCCACTGAAGCTGCATTCTTTTAGCCTGCTATACTGCACCTTCAAATAATGATTAATCGCCTAATGTTAACTATAAGATAAGAAAAAAATGAAAAGAAAATGAATGACGTATTCACTTATGTTACAAAATTGTCTATAAACCAGTTTCCCAGCATGAGCTGTGGTTTACTTTCAAACTTAAATAACTCGTCTATGTAACTTTATCTTCTGGGTACTTCCTGAAAACTTCATATATTATGCAATCAAGTCCATAAATATAGGTAGAAGTTGACATGAATGGCTGAAACGGAGTTAACCGCACACATGTAGTTAAAGCTTTATCACCATTTCTGTCATAAACTTCTCCCTTTTCTTTAAGAGATTTACCAAGCTATCATAAAAACATATTATGGCTGTATCTTTGCAAAACATGAGCTTCTAAGAAGTGACTTGCCTTCTTAAACATACTGGACTTCAGCTCAGAGACGCAGAGTGGTGCAGCATACTTGCTGTTCTCGGTAGGATGGCCAGGGTGTTTGCATATTGAAGGTCACAGGCTTGACATGGTCCTGGCATTATTTCCTTCTTATTTTTCACAAATCCCTAAAAAATTAACAGTATAATTCCAATGATGACATGTTACTAGAGGCATATAATGAAACACATTTAACCGATTCACCAAGTAAACAAGGAAAAGGGTAAAATAGAATGCTTTGTGGGAAAAAGGGAGATTATACGTAATCAAATATCCCTGTAATAAGAGGGATAGATATTTTCCAGGGATATAATCAACCTGAAATAATGGCCAGAAAAATTGAAAGGATCAGATCCCCTAAAATGACTGAACAAAAGGCTAAAACAGGCATCACACTGATGATGATTCTGCTGATTTATTTTCAGGAGCTACTTTCAGTAGCATTATATCTTGCTCTATATATGCAGAAAATTGAGAAACTAAACTTAGTACCTAATATATATTTTAGATAGACACAAGGCCCCTCTTTCTATAAATGACTTCCTTTTGGAAATATGAGCTCGAAATTCTTACTTCTTACTTTCTATGTTCCTATCATAGAAGCCTGAGGGGTCAGATAGTGGTAGATTACTGACCTTGTGTCAAAAAACTGAGTCAAATTCTTTAGGGCCCTTCTCTAAGATCTCTTCTTCCAGGAAGCCTTCCTTGACTATCTGGCAAAGATAATGCTTTATCTTCTGGGTTCTCTTAGTATCTTATACTTAAGCTTTAATAACACTTTTGGTCCTCTTTGGATTCCCAGGGCTCATTAGCATGGTTCATGCCACTTAGTAGGCTCTCAGTAAATGCTTATTTAATAATGATTGCCCATTTCTTCTAAAATTGAAAGGGGTCTATTAGAGTAGATATATCCTTTGATTATTTTCAGACCAATAAATTCCCTGAATCCCAGCTTATCTCCCTAGTAGTAGGACATTCATTAAGGCTGCTTTTGCATGGAATTGCCAATGCTTAAGAATCCTAACACTCTGCTCATTACTTTTGGAACATCGGTGGCAACCTCCTTCCCTGCCTTTATAATCCATAACCCCCATCCATTTTCCCTAAAATGTGTGTTAACCATTTTAGACAATATATATTTCATGTAAATTATTTACAGAAATGGCACCATGAAATATGGATCAACCAGTGCCATATTTTTTTCAATTATCATGTCTTTAGTGATTTTTTTCATGTCAGAACAGATACAGCTACTTTATTCTGTTAAAATTGCTGGATAGGATTCCATGAAGTGGATGTGCTAGAATTTATAATCATTTACTTGATCATTACATTACTTATTTCGGATATTTAAATGATTGTCAATTCTTCATTATTACAAAGTGCTGCAATAAACATTTTGGTATGGCTGTCTATGTGCACATTTAAGTGATTTTGAGGAATTAATTACTAAAAGTGGAATTTCCAAGCATATGGAAATTTTACCTTTTGATAGACTCTCTAGATTGCCCTTTGTACAAATGTGTATTTAAGAAAATCCATACAAAGTTATCTTCTTCCTAACATTATGAGACTTTTGGTTTTACCACAGCCTCACTGAATCTTTTTTTCATTTTTGTACTAGGTTGAGCAAAAATGCTTCCCATTGCGGTTTTGATTTGCATTTCCTGATAGTGATGAA
The DNA here is from genome assembly GCA_032199065.1 of Smutsia gigantea. Lineage (NCBI taxonomy): Eukaryota > Metazoa > Chordata > Mammalia > Pholidota > Manidae > Smutsia > Smutsia gigantea. The sequence continues at coordinate 47,148 of JAVSCE010019648.1, forward strand.
GTTAAGTCTTTTTATATGTTCATTGGTCACTTCTATATCTTCTTTAGTGAATTGCTCATTTATCACATGGCCTAATTGTCTGTTGGGTTCTCTTTATCTTACAGATTTTTTTAAGATCTCTTTTGTGATTGTGGATATTAATCCTTTGTTATAAATATTTGCTCCCAGTTAGTCACTTAACATTTTGGGAGGTGGTGGGGGAAGAGAGTCACTTGTCTTTTAACTTTATGGTCACACTTATTCACAAGACTGTCCATTGTGTTAGACATTCTCCTGGACTTTATTACATTCATTCTTTATATAGCACAGAGAAATTGGATTTGATTGATCCCATGGGGCAACTGCTCTCACCAATTTATCCAATTTCTGATTTATCCTTAAGTACAATGCCAGTTCTTGCCTGGAATTCCCTCCTTTCTTCTCCTATCTACCATTGCACAGAATCTTGTGTTTTCTTTCAGGGTCAATTCAAGAATCAAAGTCCACAGTGATTTGTCTCTTCCTTGTTAAGCATTCATTTGTGCATGATAAAGTTACTTTGTATTTTATGTGTGCATGTATTAAAACTGCAACCAGGTGGGAAGCTGTTCCCCTGAAGGACCTTGCTTTGCCCTAACTCCCAGTCTTTCACACATAGTAGAAATCGAAGAATATTTGTTGGTTTCTTTAAAAATTCTTTTTTTATAAGAAAAATTTTAACCTGCCCCGTCTCCCTCATATATACACATATTACAGGCAATTTGCCTTTTCTTTAATCATCTTTTTTGTGTAGTTTGTCTTTAGTCCACACCTCATCATGTCTAGAGTTCTAAACCTCAGCAGTTAAGTTGTAAACAATGTTAAGGATCTGATTTGCTTGAAATTCTTTGGTGGCACAGAGAAGAATCTAGTATTTTTTCAAATTTGAAAGACCTAACCTAAACTACATTAAAATAATATTGATATTTCATCGATTGTTCAAGTTGTGCTTAGTATTACTACTGCTTTTACTGTGATTCCATTAATTTTATTTTTTAATTATAGAATATTTCAAAAAGATGCAAAAATAGAATGACCCCTCATGTACTCACCAGCAGGCTTCAACCATTGCTAACTCATTGTCAATCTTGTTTCATTCATATCTTCACTCAATGATCACCCTCTATGGGTTATTTTGAAGCAAATCCCAAACATTACATCATTTACACTTAAATACTTTCCTAACACCTTTGAAGGACACTGCAGTAATGTACTTCCTGACATTTTAGTAAAAACCTCTGGAGGCCAGTGGGATGTGTGTGTGCGCATGTGTGTGCATGTACGTGCACGCACTCTTCGTTCAGACATACATTTGCGTTTAGTACTTTACTTGGCAGAGACCGAGCTGGGAAAAATAGATGAATGCAATGTGGGACATAATAACAATACACTTGATAAATGCAGCAATGGTGGTGGCACCCGGGACATGGAGAAATATGATAGGTTCATAAAGGCTGAGGGAAGGGATGTGTCTGAGCCAAGATGAATTGCTTTTGTGGGTTTATGATGGATTCTTCCCAGTTGAACTCTAAGTCTTCTACAAATACAAGTCTGTGAAAAACAGTTCTAGAAAGTGAGATCTCATCTTTTAAAGTAAATCAAATAGTTCTAAAATTTCTATTCTTTTTTCCCCTAATACAGAAAAGTTGCAAGAACAAAGAATTCCCATATACTTTTACCCAGATTCACCAAGCATTAACGTTTTGCCACATCTGGTCTCTCCCCCTCTATACATCTGTACACACACACACACACACACACACACACACACACACACACACTTTTTTTGGCCCTGATTATTTCAATCATTAGTTGCAAACATCATGTCCCTTTATCCATAAATATTTAGAGTATATATTCTAGAAACAAGGATATTCTCTTATATAACCACAGCTACATTATCAAGTTCAGAAATGGAGCATTGTCCATACTCAAATTTTGCTCTTTACCCCAATAATGTTCGTTGTGACAGTTCCTCCCCACCCACATCTAGATCAAACCAATTACCCATTCCTTTAAAAAGAATCAGTTGTCTAGCCATTCTTTGTCTTTCATGATATTTACAGTTTTGAAGAGCCCAGGGCAGTGGTTTGCAAAAAGTTCCTCAATTTGGGTTTGTCTGATCTTTCCTCTTGGTTGGATTCAGGTTATGCATTTTTGGTAGGAATACAAGATAAATAACGTTGCATCCTTCTCCATTCATTGCATTGGGAAGGACATGATGCCACCTTGTCCCGTTAATAATATTGATTGATCATTTGCTTAAGGTAGTGTCTGCCAAGTTTTTCCACTGGTAAGTTACCATTTTTCCCATTGAAGAAAATACTTCATTTGTGGAGAAATACTTTAAGACCATTTAATACTTTAAATATCCTATTCCTCACCAGAATTTCACCCAGACATTAAGTTTCCATTCATTCTTGTCTGATTCAATTAATACTTTGCAGTTGTAAATGGTGATTCTTCTAATTTGTATTTCCTCCACATTTTAGATAACCTTCTATCAAACATTTATTCTTAATTTTACCTTTTGTGTCTGTAACGAATAAAATTTAGTTCAACAAACATCGATTGCCTATTTTGTGTGGGATGTTGTGCTAGGGGACATCATGATGAGCACAAAGGCAAGACCATTTGAATCCGGCAGAGACACACAATTTGGTAGGAGAGATGGATGTACAGCAGATGGTAAGAAGTGCTTTACTGGGGATACAAAGCTAATGAAAGGAGAAGAGACCAAGTGAGGGTAATGATTACTGGAGGATATGGAATAACCTAGGGAGACAGGTAGGATTTTAGCTGGGCCTGTGATATATGGTATATGTAGTCAAAGAAAGACATTATAGTTGGAGGGAACAGCAGGGGCATTTGGGAAATGACAAATAATCTCTATCATTAGAGCCTAAGGTTGCTGGGAGAAGAGGCAGGGAGACATAGTGGCATTCTAGACTGGAGAGATCAGCTGGGGTTGGCACAAAGTCCCACACTGAAGAGATTGGACTCCACTCTATTTACTGAGGAAAACAATGAAACATATTTGAGGAGGGGGTAACCTATCAGATGACACTTAAGATGGGAACTGTATCTCATTCATCTTTGTATTTCCAAGGCCTACAGCAGTGCTCAGGGCATAGAGGGTGTTTGCAGACAAGAATGTATTGGATGATTTAGAATAGCGAAGGGCATGTGGATGTGTTTACCTGTGGGTCAAGGTCATGATGGGAGGGTGGGGAGAAGAGGAGGGTTCTTAACTGAGAAAACAGCTCTCGCCTGAATTGTTTATAGAAAATGTTTTAAACACCAAGTTCCTAGACCACCACTACACCACCCTCCCCATGACATTAATTTTCAATTCCCAGTAAGCCAGTTTGGGAATTACTTTTGAACAGCTTCAGTGCCAGGAAAGAACAACAGAGAAGATAAGAAGTAGGGACATCCTATTAGAAGTGACTTCAATTTGTATCTTCTCTATGAATATTTCAGAATTTAAAAAACCAAAAACACAAACCGCTCTTTAAAGATGCATATAAACTTTATGTAACTTTAAGAGTCTATGTATTTTGTAAAAACCCTGTATAAATAAGCTAGTTCATTTAAGAAGAAAACAAAACAAGAAAGTAAAATGAGATACCCAAAATACTCAAAACAACTTTAAGTAAAAATCACTGTAGAAGTAGTGTTACTGATCACTTATGAAATTAACTAACGCATACTTGTATTTATATTTCAAACATTCCCCAGGGTGTCCTTTTACAATTTAAAACTTCGTAATCTCTCTTCAACTTGTTTTTCCTGCAGTGAGTGACTCCTGAAAATCTAGCAGCTTGGTTAAGAAGTTTACATGTTTCCCCAGTGCAGAGTGTTGGCAAGCTGTACTTGCTGCCCTCAACTGGCAAATCATTTGATCATAACCTACAGTTCCAATGAACCCTTAACTGTGCAAAGGTAACTTTTATGTTATTATCATAAAGACTTATTCTGATTACAAATGGAGTGAGTGCATGGAAAGTTTAGAAAATACTGAAAATTGTAAATCAAAGAAAAACTGCCCATCATTTGACCATCAGATGATAGCCACCAAAATACATACATTTTGTATTTTCATCTCTGTGTTTATAAAACCTCTCAACTTTCATGAGTATTGTCCCATGTGACTAAATAGTCTTTAATAATATGACTTTTGGTGGCAGAACAGTAGCCATTTTATGGATGTATTACTATTCTATTGTTGACTCGGGTTATTTCTGAATTTGTTTTATATCGAGATATATTTCCTAGAGAGGATATCTTCTATCATTTTACAGGTTATTTACATTTTTAGCCATCTTCCTACTTATTGTCAGGTCCTCCTCAAAGTTCTTCAGGTCTACACAACCACCACCAGTGTACAGAAGTTAAGGCATGAAGAACCAGCATTGGTGTTAGCACGGTTTTTACATTTATTTACAAATTAACCTCCAAAGGTCTATTCCCTGGTGACCCACGTGCAGTGCACCTGAGCATCCACTGGGTGCGCCCCTCCACTTGGCATCCTTAGTGCTTTTGTCATCACTTGGACAGCAATTGGCTCAAAACACTGCTCACTGTGATGCTGCCAATGTGGCCTTCTGAATGTTCTGAAAGATTGTCTGGTGTAACTGCTTCAGTTCAGGATTTTTCTCTTAACCTTTCCTATGATGTTTAGAGTCAGAATTCAAAAACTCTACTGTTTAAGCTGCAGTGTGCCTGGCCTATAACTTAGTTGAAGGCGTTTCTATTTGTTATTTTTGTCTGCTGATTATACTCAAAGGTGAAAAAAACGATCCTTGTCCCCCCCACAAAAGGTAAAGTTCTGTTTTTTATTACTAGAATTTTAGAAATAGGTTTGATACATTACAGTACATTTCAGAATAAGTGTCCATGGAGAGTTTTGTGAGCTGTTTCATGAAGAACAGATTTAAATCCAAACTTAAATATAAAATTGAATTTCTTGAGAACTGAGGTGGGAGATAGTACAAAAATAGGAAAGTAAGTTTTTTCTTAAGACAACCTTTTAATTTATACGAAAACTTATATTAATCCTATTGAAATTACATATTTTTTCATTACAGAAGGAATGAAAAGAGCATCTTGTGCCTCAGTCTTTTGAGTCAAAATGGCTTGAATTTTTACTAATCTCAACTGAAGCTTCTATTTATTGTGCTTTTTTCTCAATAACTTTTTTCTGTTGGTGTTGGTGGCTAAAGCAGTTGCCATTAATGAAAAAATACAAAGATTCAAAACATGAATTGTTTTAGAGGACAATAGTTATGTCTCATGTTTCTATTGGTACAGATTCTAATGCTAGGGGGACAATCAATGAATATCAGAAAAGTCCCTTTAAATTGCACAATCTTACCTAGAGAAGAGCGTATTCCCTCATAAAAAAATAATTTTACTCATTCTTGTGCTTTTCTGTGGTCTAGTATCACTTGGTAATTTGATTCTGAATTTACAGAAATGGACTATTGCATGAATATGTTCCTATCAAAGTGAATGAAGTGTTGCCTAAAATATTCTAGATCCCTTAATTTCTAGCTCTCTCTGACGTTTTGGACAAACAGCTGGATACAGATAATTCTTTTTGCCGTGTCTTTCTGTGAACATTGCCCTAGTGATAGCTTCATATTTCTCTCATCTCATCATTCAGAAGCTATTTATCCATTTTTTTCCATGGCCTCCTTCAACAGGCCTCCTCCCCCCTCGTCAAATGCCTGTTCAGCCCCCACACATTCAGGCTTATTTATTCCCGTAAAGATAATGACACTTATAGTTTATTCTAAGACTAAATCTGTGTTGCCCAGTGACTAAGGACTTAAGCATGCACACTGCTTCTATGCTTACCCTCCTACCTAACTTGACTAACTCAACTTTTTTATTTCTTCCCCTCAGAATTCTCTGCTTTGGCGCAGGGCAGTTAACACACCACTGCCAGGCCACTAACTGATTTCTGAAACCTGACATTTGTTTTTTGTTTTCTCCTATCTTCCCAAATGGCACAGCGCTAGTAAGCGGGAAGGAATGCAAAGAACTAGAAAGTTCAAAGTAATTGAGGATCTGTCCATTCACACTGTCTGGCATTATGCCAGTGTAGAACCTGGAACATTCGAAAAATATTTATCAAGTTTTAACCCTTTTTGCTAAGGCAGTGAAGCCCGTTTGCAGCCGTAGCGTTTTTGTTAACAGCAACAGCATGTAAGCTTGGTTGAACATGTTCTTTATATGTTCAGAATCGCATGGTAAAGGTCTCAAAGAAGGATTACTTTCCAATTTCCGTGCAATTGTACACTGCTAAGCTAGTTATTTTCTGGAGATTGCAGAGCTGGGCATTTCAGAGAAACCATTACTTAAAAGTGGCAGCTCTGTTTCATCAGTCCTTATGTCAGAAATGAAATTTAAATAAGTGCTACTGTATCTGAGTAAAAAAGACTGTATTCAGCTTTCCTAATGCAAATGCGTTGTGAGTCCAACCATAGCTAGGTTCATATCCATATTCATTAAAAAGCGTGAAAATGTGAAAAATATGAACAGGCTATAAAAATATTTTATTAAAAATATATCGGATAGCTATTTTTTATTTTTCTTTTTGCACTGGGAAAGCTTTTGTAAATGAAAATGTGTTAAAAAATGGTTTGAAATATAGAAATATTTCCAATAAAATAACTAGATTTTATTGCAGTGAAAATCAGGGTTGAAATAACAGGCCACTGACACTCTGATAAAAAGAAAGACCAAAGGAAAGGTCTAGAGGCTTAAAAGCAGTTAAAATATAAACAGGTCACAAATATATTTAAGTTAGATTTAAATTAAAGTTGAAACAAATACAAAAGTTCTGTTAAGACTTACATATATCACCCTCAGGTTTGATCATGTTATCAGCATTGTAACTAAAAACTTTCGAAGTTCAATTTCTAAAAAAATTGTTAATTCAAATACCAATTCTATTAAATTACATAATTGTGCTCAATATCACAGAAAATGAAGACATCTTTTTTGAAGTGGCAGTATGGGATTGTTTGCTTAGAGAAAAATTTGCAAAAACACTTATTAAATAATACTTTGGTAACTTGAAAGTAGCCGTCAACCATTCTCTGAAAGCAATGAACACAGCTATAAAAATGAATCATTTATTAACAGGAAGGGAATGAAAAGAAGAAAAAAGATTTGCAGCATAATTTTGTTTCCTAATAATAAATAAATACCTCTACTACTTCATGTGGATATTAATTTTTAAAATCTGCACACTGAAATGAGATCCATACTTTTGATAGATCCACTTTATGAACTGAACGTTTTTTTCTAAGAACCCTTTTTAAAAGCTGTTTTACTGTTGAGTAGGCTGTCGTATATGTAAAATTGTCTAATGGTAAAGTGTGCTGTCAACATATATACGCATGTAGTAATATACCAGGCATTTTTATTGCAGTTTATTGTTCCTTCTTCCCAATAAGCCAGATAAAATCATGTACAAGAACATTAGGGATTAAAGGAAGTGGTTTCATGAGGTGATTGCTGGCAAAAATTCTCCTTCCCATTATAACATAGTAAATGGACGCTAACATATTTGGCTATTACTTTCCTACAAATTTGGATTCCCAGTTTCCAGAGCTGGGGCGCGTCTAATGTTTGTGTCTTCTCTGGTTGTCTTTTCGTAGGAAAAGGTGACACGGTGTTAGGTAAATGGACTGCGTTTCTGTTTTATAAATATTAAACTCCATTTTTTGAACATGGAGTGCTAGCAAAAATAAGTCAAAGATGTAATGTCTATTTAAATACCCTTGATCTAGTTGTTAGTGCTTAAATTAGATTCCATGCTTCGACTAGAATCAACAGGGTAAATATTAAAAACTTCAAAATTCATATGGCCCATCCCCCCACCTCCATACACGAATGCGAGATAGAAATGTGTGTGAAAACTTCATCT
>JAVSCE010019649.1:0-20716 GCA_032199065.1 Smutsia gigantea
CAAAGGAAGCTGCCAAACCAACCTGAGGGAATAATTTCTTAATGAGAATCCTGAAAACATGTGGGAATGGACAGTGATGCCATTTCCATAAAAACAGGAATTATATAGAGGATTCAAGATGGCAGAGTGAGAGGTGAGACAGAGAACTCCCCAAACCACAGGTAGTTGAAAATATAGTTAATACGACTAACCCTAAAACAGCAACAAAAAAGAAGGCTGAACCAGACTGCATACAGACCTCATGAACAGAGCAGACCTCACAAAACAGGGTAACGTACAAAAGCCTTGATCCGGTGGGACCTGAGCCCTTCCCCCACCCCAGCTCACTGGCAGAAGGAAGAGAAACGGAGCTGGGGAGGGGGTGGAATCCTGCGACTGCTGAACACCTAGCCCTGGAGATCTGCTTTTCGAGCAGAAATCTACATTGTGTGATGCTCTGCAGGATGAGGAGCTGGGACAGGCAGAGTGCTTGAGAGACAGATACCAGCCATTTGTGGAGGACAGTATCCACACCAGCTGCTCTGAGACAAGGGAAAGGCAGGCAGTCTGAGAGGCTTCCTAGCAGTGAGAGGGCTGCTGAAGGCATGGGGTTTGCAAGGAGCTTCCTTCACGGGAGAAGGGATAGGGGGACAAGGTTGTTTGGGCACCCTCTGCCCAGCAGAATGGGAACGTTGGGCAGCTTCAGGCGCTCCATCCCCCCGGCGGGCTACTCAGCTCCGAGGCCCCCCATGGTGATACGCAGCCTGCTGAGCCTTCCTCTTGGCCAGACAGCACTGGCTCGCAAACCAGCAGTCACTGCTCCAGCGTCAGGCCAGCCAGAGAGAGGCCTCACCTACAACAGTTAGAGACGCCAAGCACAGAGGCTTACACCTGTGTGCTCGGCCCACTGGCTGTGATACTGGAGACAGGCAGGGCAGACGGGAGTCAGGAAACAGATCTTTCCTCCCCCCAGGCACCAGCTTGGCTCCCCTATGCCCCCCAATCTCACTCTAGGGGCTGAGCAGCTCCAGAGACTGGAGCTTCTGGGCAATAGAGGGCACCACACAGAAATATGAAACGTCAAAAGAACATGGTACAGACCAAAATCTCACAGACCCCAGACAAAGGGCCAAATGAAACTGAACTCACTGATCTTCCTGAAAGACAGTTCAAAATAAAAATCATAAACATGCTTATGGAGGTACAGAAAAATATTCAAGAACTCAGGAATGAATTTACAATGGAGATTCAATCATTAAGAAATTTCATATCTGAAATGAAACATAGAATGGAGGGATTTAAGAGCATATTAGATGTAGTAGAAGAGACGGTAAATGGAACAGAAATTAGAGAAGAGGAACACAAAGAAGCTGAGGCACAGAAAGAAAAAAGGATCTCTAAGAATGAAAGAATATTGAGAGAACTGTGTGACCAATCCAAATGGACCAATATTAGCATTATAGGGGTACCAGAAAAAGAAGAGAGAGACAAAGGGATAGAAAGTGTCATTGAGGAGGTAATTGCTGAAAACTTCCCCAGTCTAGGGAAGGAGATAGTCTCTCAAGCCATGGAGATGTGCAGATCTCCCAACACAAGGGACCCAAGGAAGACAACATCAAGACATATAATAATTAAAATGACAAAGATCAAGGATAAAGACAGACTTTTAAAAGCAGCTAGAGAAAGAAAAAAGATCACGTACAAAGGAAAACCCATCAGAACTATCATCAGAGTTCTCAACAGAAACCTTACTGGCCAGAAGGGAGTGGCAAGGTATATTTAAAGCAATGAAGCAGAAGGGCCTCGAACCAAGAATACTCTACCCGGTAAGGATATCATTTAAATTTGAAGGAGGGATTAAACAATTTTCAGATAAGCAAAAGCTGAGACAATTTACTTCCCACAACCACCTCTACAGTGCATTTTGGAGGGAATCCTATAGATGGAAGTATTCCTAAGACTAAATAGATGTCACCAAGGGAAGACGAAGAGTACAGAATATTATTCATAGCATACAAAGAATGGAGGAGGAAGAAAAAGGAGGAAAAAAGATCTTTAGGTTGTGTTAGTAATAGCAAGTGAAGTGAGTTAAATTAGACTGTTAGATAGTAAGGGAATGACCCTTGAACCTTTGGTAATCAAAAATCTAAAGTCTGCAATGGCAATAAGTACATACCTATCAATAATGACCCTAAATGTAAATGGTCAGAATGCACCAATCAAAAGATGTAGAGGGACTGAATGGATAAAAAAATAAGACCCATCTATATGCTGCCTACAAGAGACTCACTTCAAAGCCAAAGACATACACAGACTAGAAGTAAAGGGATGGAAAAAGATATTTCATGCACTAATAGTGAGAAAAAAGCAGGAGTTGCAGTACTTGTATCAGACAATATAGACTTCCAAACAAAGAAAGTCACAAGAGACAAAGAATGACATTACATAATGATAAAGGGGTCAGTCCAACAAGAGGATATAACTATTATAAATATCTATGCACCCAACACAGGATCATCTACATATGGGAAACAAATACTAACAGAATTAAAGGGGGAAATAGAATGCAATAGATTCTTTTTGGGAGATTTCAACATACCACTCACTCCAAAGGACAGATCAACCAGAAATAAAATAAAGAGACAGAGGCACTAACAACATATTAGAACAGATGGACCTAATGGACATCTACAGAACACTCTAACCAAAAGCAAAAGGATACAGATTCTTCTCAAGTGCACATGGAACATTTTCAAGAAAGATAATATACTAGGCCACAAAAGGAGGCTCAGTAAATTCAAAAAGATTGAAATTGTACCAACCAGCTTCTCAGATCACGAACGTATAAAACTAAAAATAAAATACTCAAAGAGTATGAAAAACCCACAAATACATGGAGGCTTAATAACATGTTCCTAAATAATCAACGGACCAATGACCAAATAAAAACAGAGATCAAGCACTATATGGAGGCAAATGACAACAATAATTCAACACCACAAAATCTGTGGGATGCAGCGAAGGCCGTGCTAAGAGGGAAATATATTGCAATACAGGCCTACCTCAGGAAAAAAGAACAATCCCAAGTGAACAGTCTAAACTCACAATTAGTGAAACAAAAAAAAGAAGAACAAATGAGGCTCAAAATCAGTAGAACGAGGGACAAAATAAAGATTAAAGCAGAAATAAATAAAATTGAGAAGAATAAAACAATAGAAAGAATCAATGAAAGCAGAAGCTGGTTCTTTGACAAAATTAACAAAATAGATACACCCCTAGCCAGACTTATCAATTAAAAAAAAAGAGTCTACACACATAGAAAGAATCAGAAATGAGAAAGGAAAAATCACTACAGACACCACAGAAATACAAAGAATTATGAGAGAATACTATGAAACATTGTATGCTAACACACTGGATAACGTAGAAGAAATGGACAACTTTCTAGAAAAATACAATCTTCCAAGGCTGACACAGGAAGAAACAGAAAATCTGAATAGACCAATTATCAGCAAAGAAATTGAATGGGTAATCAAAAAACTGCCTAAGAAGAAAACCCCCGGACCAGATGGTTTCACTGCTGAATTTTATCAAACATTTAGTGAAGACCAAATACCCATCCTCATTAAAGTTTTCCAAAAAGTAGAAGAGGAGGGAATCCTCCCAAACTCATTCTATGATGCCAACATCACTCTAATAGCAAAACTAGGCAAAGACACCACAAAAAAAGAAAATTACAGACCAATATCCCTGATGAACATAGATGCAAAAATACTCAACAAAATATTAGCAAATTGAATTCAAAAATACATCAAAAAGATCATCCATCATGACCAAGTGGGATTCATCCCAGGGATGCAAGGATGGTACAACATTCGAAAATCCATCAACTTCATCCACCACATCAACAAAAAGAAGGACAAAAACCACATGATCATCTCCATAGATGCTGAAAAAGCATTCGACAGAATTCAACATACATTCATGATAAAAATTCTCAACAAAATGGGTATAGAGGGCAAGTACCTCAACATAATAAAGGCCATATATGACAAACCCACAGCCAACATTATACTTAACAGCGAGAAGCTGAAAGCTTTTCCTTTAAGATCAGCAACAAGATGAGGATGCCAACTCTCCCCACTTTTATTCAACATAGTTCTAGAGGTCCTAGCCATGGCAATCAGACAACACAAAGAAATAAAAGGTATCCAGATTGATAAGGAAGAAGTCAAACTCTCCCTGTTTGCAGATGACATGATATTGTCACCTAAAAAACCCTAAAGAATACACTCCAAAACTCCTAGATCTAATAACTGAATTCAGCAAAGTGTGGGACACAAAATTAATACACAGAAATCTGTTGCATTCCTATACCCTAACGATGAACTAAAAGAAAGAGAAATCAGGAAAACAATTCCATTCACAATAGCATCAAAAAGAATAAAATACTTAGGAATAAACCTAACCATGGAAGTGAAAGACCTATACCCTGAAAACTACAAGACACTCTTAAGAGAAATTAAAGAGGACACTAATAAATGGAAATCCATCCCATGCTCTTGGCTAGGAAGAATTAATATTGTCAAAATGGCCATCCTGCCTAAAGCAATCTACAGATTCAATGCAATCCCTATCAAATTACCAACAGCATTCTTCAATGAACTAGAGCAAATAGTTCTAAAATTCATATGGAACCACAAAAGACCCTGAATATCTAAAGCAATCCGGAGAAGGAAGAATAAAACAGGGAGGATTACACTCCCTGACTTCAAGCTCTACTACAAAGCTACAGTAATCAAGACAATTTAGTACTGGCACAAGAACAGACCCATAGACCAGTGTAACAGACTAGAGAGCCCAGATATAAATCCAATAATATATGGTCTATTAATATATGATAAAGAAGCCATGGATACACAATGGAGAAATGACGGCCTCTTCAACAGCTGGTGTTGGCAAAACTGGACAGCTACATGTAAGAGAATAAAACTGGATTACTGTCTAACCCCATACACAAAAGTAAACACAAAATGGATCAAAGCCCTGAATGTAAGTCATGAAATCATAAAAATCATAGAAAAAAATATAGGCAAATCTCTCTTGGACATAAACATGAGCAACTTCTTCATGAACATATCTCCCCGGGCAAGGGAAACAAGAGCAAAAATGAACAAGTGGGACTATATCAAGCTGAAAAGCTTCTGTACAGCAAAGGAAGACATCAGTAGAACCACAAGACATCCTACAGTATGGGAGAATATATTCATAAATGACATATCCAATAAGGGGTTGACATCCAAATTATATAAAGAGCTCATGTACCTCAACAAACAAAAAGCAAATAAGCCAATTAAAAAATGGCAGAAGACATGAATAGACACTTCTCCAAAGAAGAAATTCAGATGGCCAACAGGCACATGAAAAGATGCTCCACATCGCTAATCATCAGAGAAATGCAAATTAAAACCACAATGAGATATCACCTCACGCCAGTGAGGATGGCCAACTTCCAAAACACAAACAACAACAAATGTTGGCAAGGATGTGGAGAAAAGGGAACCCTCCTACACTGCTGGTGGGAATGCAAATTAGTTCAACCATTGCGGAAAGCAGTATGGAGGTTCCTCAAACAACTCAGAATAGAAATACCATTTGACCCAGGAATTTCACTCCTAGGAATTTACCCTAAGAATACAGCAGCGCAGTTTGAAAAAGACATACGCACCCCTATGTTTATCACAGCACTATTTACAATAGCTAAGAAATGGAAGCAACCTAAGTGTCCATCAGTAGATGAGTGGAGAAAGAAGATGTGGTCCATATACACAATGGAATATTATTCAGCCATAAGAAGAAAACAAATCCTACCATTTGCAACAACATGGATGGAGCTTGAGGGTATTATGCTCAGTGAAATAAGCCACGTGGAGAGAGACAAGTATCTAATGACTTCACTCACCTGTGGAGTATAAGAACAAAGAAAAAACTGAAGGAACAAAACAGTAGCAGACTTACAGAACCCAAGAATGGACTAACAGTTACCAAAGGGGAAGGGACTGGGGAAGATGGGTGGGAAGGTAGGGATAAGGGGGGAAAAGGGCTATTACAATTAGCACACATAATGTAGAGGGGTAGGGATACGGGGAAGGCACTATAACGCAGAGAAGACAAGTAGTGATTGTATAGCATCTTAGTATGCTGATGGACAGTGACTGCAATGGGGTATGTGGTGGGGACTTGATAATAGGGGGAGTCTAGTAACCATAATTTTGCTCATGTAATTGTCATTTCCCCATTGTATATCCATGGCTCCTTTATCGTATATTAATTGACCATATATGCCTGGTTGAATATCTGGACTCTCTATTCTGTTTCACTGGTCTTTGGGTCTGTTCTTGTGCCAGTACTAAATTGTCTTGATTACTGTAGCTTTGTAGTAGAGCTTGAAGTCAGGGAGTGTAATCCTCCCTGTTTTATTCTTCCTTCTCCGGATTGCTTTAGATATTCAGGGTCTTTTGTGGTTCCATATGAATTTTAGAACTATTTGCTCTAGTTCATTGAAGAATGCTGTTGGTAATTTGATAGGGATTGCATTGAATCTGTAGATTGCTTTAGGCAGGATGGCCATTTTGACAATATTAATTCTTCCTAGCCAAGAGCATGGGATGGATTTCCATTTATTAGTGTCCTCTTTAATTTCTCTTAAGAGTGTCTTGTAGTTTTCAGGGTATAGGTCTTTCACTTCCATGGTTAGGTTTATTCCTAAGTATTTTATTCTTTTTGATGCTATTGTGAATGGAATTGTTTTCCTGATTTCTCTTTCTTTTAGTTCATCGTTAGGGTATAGGAATGCAACAGATTTCTGTGTATTAATTTTGTGTCCCACACTTTGCTGAATTCAGTTATTAGATCTAGGAGTTTTGGAGTGTATTCTTTAGGGTTTTTAGGTGACAATATCATGTCATCTGCAAACAGGGAGAGTTTGACTTCTTCCTTATCAATCTGGATACCTTTTATTTCTTTGTGTTGTCTGATTGCCATGGCTAGGACCTCTAGAACTATGTTGAATAAAAGTGGGGAGAGTTGGCATCCTCATCTTGTTGCTGATCTTAAAGGAAAAGCTTTCAGCTTCTCGCTGTTAAGTATAATGTTGGCTGTGGGTTTGTCATATATGGCCTTTATTATGTTGAGGTACTTGCCCTCTATACCCATTTTGTTGAGAATTTTTATCATGAATGTATGTTGAATTCTGTCGAATGCTTTTTCAGCATCTATGGAGATGATCATGTGGTTTTTGTCCTTCTTTTTGTTGATGTGGTGGATGAAGTTGATGGATTTTCGAATGTTGTACCATCCTTGCATCCCTGGGATGAATCCCACTTGGTCATGATGGATGATCTTTTTGATGTATTTTTGAATTCAATTTGCTAATATTTTGTTGAGTATTTTTGCATCTATGTTCATCAGGGATATTGGTCTGTAATTTTCTTTTTTTGTGGTGTCTTTGCCTAGTTTTGCTATTAGAGTGATGTTGGCATCATAGAATGAGTTTGGGAGGATTCCCTCCTCTTCTACTTTTTGGAAAACTTTAATGAGGATGGGTATTTGGTCTTCACTAAATGTTTGATAAAATTCAGCAGTGAAACCATCTGGTCCGGGGGTTTTCTTCTTAGGCAGTTTTTTGATTACCCATTCAATTTCTTTGCTGATAATTGGTCTATTCAGATTTTCTGTTTCTTCCTGTGTCAGCCTTGGAAGATTGTATTTTTCTAGAAAGTTGTCCATTTCTTCTACGTTATCCAGTGTGTTAGCATACAATGTTTCATAGTATTCTCTCATAATTCTTTGTATTTCTGTGGTGTCTGTAGTGATTTTTCCTTTCTCATTTCTGATTCTTTCTATGTGTGTAGACTCTTTTTTTAATTGATAAGTCTGGCTAGGGGTGTATCTATTTTGTTAATTTTGTCAAAGAACCAGCTTCTGCTTTCATTGATTCTTTCTATTGTTTTATTCTTCTCAATTTTATTTATTTCTGCTTTAATCTTTATTTTGTCCCTCGTTCTACTGATTTTGAGCCTCATTTGTTCTTCTTTTTTTTGTTTCACTAATTGTGAGTTTAGACTGTTCACTTGGGATTGTTCTTTTTTCCTGAGGTAGGCCTGTATTGCAATATATTTCCCTCTTAGCACGGCCTTCGCTGCATCCCACAGATTTTGTGGTGTTGAATTATTGTTGTCATTTGCCTCCATATAGTGCTTGATCTCTGTTTTTATTTGGTCATTGGTCCGTTGATTATTTAGGAACATGTTATTAAGCCTCCATGTATTTGTGGGTTTTTCATACTCTTTGAGTATTTTATTTTTAGTTTTATACGTTCGTGATCTGAGAAGCTGGTTGGTACAATTTCAATCTTTTTGAATTTACTGAGCCTCCTTTTGTGGCCTAGTATATTATCTATTCTTGAAAATGTTCCATGTGCACTTGAGAAGAATCTGTATCCTTTTGCTTTTGGTTAGAGTGTTCTGTAGATGTCCATTAGGTCCATCTGTTCTAATATGTTGTTAGTGCCTCTGTCTCTTTATTTTATTTCTGGTTGATCTGTCCTTTGGAGTGAGTGGTGTGTTGACGTCTCCTACAATTAGTGCATTGCATTCTATTTCCCCCTTTAATTCTGTTAGTATTTGTTTCCCACATGTAGATGATCCTGTGTTGGGTGCATAGATATTTATAATAGTTATATCCTCTTGTTGGACTGGCCCTTTTATCATTATGTAATGTCCTTCTTTGTCTCTTGTGACTTTCTTTGTTTGGAAGTCTATATTGTCTGATACAAGTACTGTAACTCCTGCTTTTTTCTCACGATTAGTTGCGTGAATTATCTTTTTCCATTCCTTCACTTTCAGTCTGTGTATGTCTTTGAGTTTGAAGTGAGTCTCTTGTTGGCAGCATATAGATGGGTCTTTTTTTTTTTATCCATTCCGTAACTGTATGTCTTTTGATTGGTGCATTTAGACTATTTACATTTAGGGTAATTTTCGATAGGTACATACTTACTACCATTGCAGGCTTTAGGTTTCATGGTTACCAAAGGTTCAAGGGCAGTTCCCTTACTATTGAACAGGCTAATTTAATTTCATATACTATTACAAACACAACCTAAAGGTACTTATTTTTTACTCCTTTTTCTTCCTCCTCCATTCTTTGTATGTTATGAATAATATTCTGTACTCTTTGTCTAGCCTTAGGGATACGTCCAGCTATAGGAGTCCCTCCAAAATGCACTGTAGAGGTGGTTGTGGGAGGTAAATTGTCTCAGCTTTTGCTTATCTGAAAATTGTTTAATCCTTCCTTCAAATTTGAATGATAACCTTTCCTGGTAAAGTATTCTAAGTTCAAGGCCCTTCTGCGTCATTGCATTGAATATATCATGCCACTCCCTTCTGGCCTGTAAGGTTTCTGTTGAGAAGTCTGATGATAGTCTGATGGGTTTTCCTTTGTATGTGATCTTTTTTCTCTCTCTAGCTGCTTTTCAAAGTCTGTCCTGATCCTTGATCTTTGCCATTTTAATTATTATATGTCTTGATGTTGTCTTCCTTGGGTTCCTTGTGTTGTGAGACCTGTGCATCTCCATGGCTTGAGAGACTATCTCCTTCCCCAGTTTGGGGAATTTTTCAGCAATTACCTTCTTAGTGACACTTTCTATCCATTTGTCTCTCTCTTCTTCTTCTGGTACCCGTATAATGCGAATATTGTTCCGTTTGGATTGGTCACACAGTTCTCTCAATATTCTTTCATTCTCTAAGAATTCTTTTTTCTTTCTGTGCCTCAGCTTCTTTGTATTCCTCTTCTCTAATTTCTGTTCCATTTATCGTCTCTTCTACTACATCTAATCTGCTTTTAAATCCCTCCATTGTATGTTTTATTTCAGATATGGAATTTCTTAATTATTGAATCTCCATCTTAAATTCGTTCTTGAGTTCTTGAATATTTTTCTGTACCTCCATAAGCATATGTATAGTTTTTATTTTGAACTCCCTTTCAGTAAGATTGGTGAGTTCGGTTTCATATTTCCCTGTTTCTGGGGTTTGGGAGATTTTGGTCTGAACCATGTTCTTTTGTCATTTCATATTTCTGTGTGATGCCCACTTGTGCACAGAACCTTCCGTCTCTGGAGCTGCTCAGCCCCTAGAGTGAGATTGGGGGTCGTAGGGGAGCGGAGCTGGTGCCTGGGGGGAGGAAAGATCTGTTTCCTGATTCCCGTCTGTGGTGCCTGTCTCCAGTGTCAGAGCCAGTGGGCCAAGCACACACATGTAAACCTCTGTGCTTTGCGTCTGTAGCTGTTGTAGGCAGGGCCTCCCTCTGGCTGGCCTGACGCCTGCGTAGTGACTGTGTGTTTGTGAGCAGGTGCCTTCAGGCCAGTAGGAAGACTTGGCCGACTGTGTGTCACAGTGGGGGTCCTCAGATGAGTAGGCATCCAGCGGGATGGAGCACCTCGAGCTCTCCAATGTTCCCAACCAGCTGGGCAGAGCATGCCTGGACAACCTTGTCCAGCTCTCCCTTCTCCCACACAGCAAGCTCCGTGCAAACCCTGCCCCTTCAGCAGCCCTCTCGCTGCTAGGAAGCCTCTCAGACTGCCTGCCTTTCCTCTGACATGGAGCGACCGGGTGTGGATCCCCTCCTCCACAAAGGCCAGAATGTCAATTTCTCAAGCACTCCACCTGTCCCAGCTCCCCAACATCCAGAGCACCACACACTATAGGATTTTGCTCACAAAGCAGATGTCCAGGGCTAGGTGTTCAGCAGTCCCAGGCTTCCACCCCTTTCCCCGCTCCGTTTCTCTTCCTCCCACCAGTGAGCTGGGGTGGGGGAAGGACTTGGGTCCCGCCAGATTAAGGCTTTCCTATGTTACCCTGTTTTGCGAGGTCTGCTCTGTTCATGACGTCTGTTTGCAGTCTGGTTTAGCCTTCTTTCTCGTTGCTGTTTTAAGGTTAGTTGTATTAATTAACTATATTTTTGTACAATTTGTGGTTTCCGGAGGAGCTCTCCATCTCACCTCTCACGCTGCCATCTTGCAAGTCCTCATTTTTTTCTTACAACTACTTCTCAACTCAGTCTTTTCACCAAGCTTCCTAAGAGTATTTCATCCATGCTCTATCTTCATAATCGCCTTCAGGTCACTTTGCAGCTCTCTGCCCATCAACTGAACTTGTCTTAGACCTCACCATAACCAAATACTATTTAATTGCTAACTCCAATGGTCTTTTCTCCATTCTCATCCTACCCAGATTCATGGTAGTGTTTGGTTCTTTTGAATTTCCCCTGCTTCTTAAAACTCTTACCTCCTGAACATTCTTCCCCATCACTCTATACATCTTCTTCAAGTGTTCTTTCTCCCCTACCCCTTGGAAACTCTTAGTCCTTAGGGCTTTCTCCAGGCACTCTTTTCTCACTCCATGTCTCTCATTAAGCTGTCTGATCCACTATTATGGATTCAGTCTCTAGGTACCCTTAGTTAATTAAATCCAATCTAAATCTCCTGCCCCTTGTCTTCAAGCTTGAAATTCCTACTTCTAAAGATTTTCTAAGCTTCTCTACATGGTTGGGCTGTGAGCACTTTGAACTCCACATGCACCAAACAAATTATGTTCTCTCAAACCTTTTTCATTCCCTCTCCTGTTAATGAGTCCATAATTCACCAATTGTCTAAGTTGGAATGCTTTACTCCTCCCCCCTCCACATTTAATGAGACATCAAGTCCTCTCCATTCTTCCTGAATGTCACCCAAATCTGTCTTCTCTCCACAATAACCACCATCTTAAGTTTATGTGAAAACAAGTAGCTTCCCACCTATTCCTTACTGTTCTCTGTCTCTCTGTCCTTCAGTTCATCTTGAACACTGCTGTGAGAGTAATCTTTCTGAACACACAGATAGGAGTTGAGTACCCTTTCTGCTCAAAACTCAGTGGTTCTTGTTTTTGACAAGACAATGTTTAAACTCCTTAGCATGGCCCTCCAAGCTTATAATTTGGCTCTGTACTGGAGTCTCGTTTCTCATCCTCTCCACTCATGCTTTTCACCCTCGTTTCACTAGAGCAAACTGTTCACTTTTCCTAAATACAACATGTTCTTTTTTAGGTTTTATACTTCACAGTATGAAAAGAGCTGGAAATCATGAGAAAACCTAGATGAGGGGAAGAAGGGAGAGCATAGGTGAATCCTATGGATTTTGTGATATGTAAAGAGAGAGCTTATCACACTGTATAAGCTATTTGTTTCCACTACACAACATAATCTGATGCAGGTATAACAGTTCCCATATTAAAGATATGAAAAGTGAGCCACAGAGACTTGCAAATAATAACACAGGTAGAACTGAGCTAGCACTGAGACAGGACTGGAGCCCAAGTTTTATGACTATTGATTCTGGCTTCTCTCCATTCTCTCAGAAGAGGATTACAAAGTTGAACACACTATAAGAGTTACGCATTTCCCCTAAGACAGGAAGTCCTAGAAATGCATCATATTAAGGCTGCTATCTGAGCCTTAGTGTTTCTGTGACCTGGAATACTGGAATCCCCTTACTGATTGGAGCAACCAGCTACATACAGTCCTAGAAACATCAAGACAACATATTTAGTAATAAAACACACTTATTGGGAAAATATATCAATTATCAATTAAATTAAAAACCATAAATATAACAACTAGTACAGGTACAATGTCCTGGCTTTCTTATAGTCATGAGACCCTTACCTGCTGACAGTGCCAACAGATATGAAGTTACTCCCCCAAAGCTGGACATGGCCTGGGGTTCCAGTGTTTGGTTTTATGTGCTGCTACCTTCTTCTCTTCAATAGCTTTGTCAAAATAACTAGATACTATTGGCCAGATATGCCTGGAAAGAGACCAATGAGTGATGTCGAAAACAGGAGAAAATGTTAGGACTTAGATGAAAATTGGAAAGTCTTAAGGTGCCTTGAAACTCATGAAAAACTTCCAAACTGCTAAGGCTTTAAGAGTGGTTGCTTCTAGAGTGGGAACACTCTGTGTGGTCAGGAGGGGCTAGCAAGTCCATGGCTACAGGTTTGCTTGTATTTCCATTTTACTACCTTCATTTTGGTACTAATTTAGGGGAACTGATAATATTTGGGGCTGTTGATATTCTTCTGTATTTGATCAGAACATAAGCCCTTTGAGGAGATTTATGTCATTCTTGAGTGTGCTTTTCTTATATTCAGTGGTCAAGTTTTTCCCTGGAGATGCAGCTCTAATTTCATGAAAAGTTTGAAATAAACTTTGGTGGAATGTTGGTTTTTGCAAAGAGCATGTAAAACTTTAAATAGCAATTTTGGAATTTCTTTAGGAATGCTTGTTGGCCAATATTTGGAAATCATATATCTGATAAGGGAATTGTATCTAGAATATATAAAGTATTATTACAACTCAATAATAAAAAGATAAAGGAGTAACTCAACTAAAAAAATGCACAAAGGATTTGACTAGACATTTCCTCAAAGGTATACACTGGCTAGCAAGCACATGAAATAATGCTCAACGTCATTAGACATCAGGAAAAATAAAATCAAAGCCACAATGGGATATACTACTTCACACACGTCAGGATGGCTGTGACCAACAAGGCAGGTGATGACCAGCATTATCAAGGATGTGGAGAAATTGGAGCCCTCATACACCTCTGGGGAGAATATAAAATGATACACCTCCTGTGGAAAACAGATTTGGAAGTTCCTCAAATAGTTAAACATTGAGTTACCAAAAGATGGGGTAATTCCACTCTGAGAATATACCCAAAATAATTGAGAGCAGAGTGTCAAACAGATAATTTTACACCATCATTCATAGCAGCATTATTCACAATAGCCCAAAGTGGGAACAACCCAAATGTCCATCGACTCATGAATAGATAAAATGTTATATCCACACAATGGAATATTATTTGGCCATAAAAAGGAAATAGGGTACTGATTCATGCTACAACATGGATGAACCTTGAAAATATTATGTTAAGTGAAAAAGCCAGACCCAAAAACCACATACTATATGATTCTATCTATATTAAAGTCCAGAACAGGCAAATCTATAGAGACAGAAAGTAAGTTAGTGGTTGCTTAGGACTGGGGCTGGGGGCAATGTTCATGTTAGTTGATATGGGATCTCTCTGAGGTAATGGAAACATTCTAAAACTGATTGTGATGATGGTTGTGTAGCTCTGGGAATATACTAAAAGTCATTGAGTTATGGGTGAATGGCATGGTATGCGAATTCTATCTCAGTAAGACTGTTACAAAGAAAATGCTTGCTATTCTGTTTTCTGTGTTCCCTGTGCCTTGTGGTGTACCAGGTGCTCAGGGCATGAGTACAGAGATAAGTAAGACTCAGAAGCCTTCAAGGAGTTTATGATGGAGGCAGATAGGAAAGAAGCAATTGTCGTGATAGAGTTAAAAAGAAGTGCTATAATAGAGCTTGGGGCTTTGGGCAGAAATAATGAATAGTTGTGACTGATGCAATTAAGGAATGCTTCAGCCAGAAGGCAGAATTTAAGCTAGATCTTGAAGTATGACTAATAATTCCATTGAATAAACAAAGCCTCAGGGTGTTGTTGAGGCAAACGTGGACAAGGAAGATCATTCCTGGATGAGGGATCAGCACATGCAAAGGAATAGCAGTCTGCAGTTATCTGGCACAATCAAGGAGCAACCAAGAATATGGATGGTGCATAAGGAGTGTGGAGGGGTGTTATGAGAGATGAATCTGGGAAGGTAGCCTGTGGTCAGATTCCTGAAGGCCTTGAATTCTCTGGAGCTTGGAATATTCCCTGAGCTAGGACTTCATTCACACAGCAGTGGTGTGGTAAAGTCCTCAGTAGGAATCATGAAGTGGCATCTATGACTCTACCATTGACCAGCTGCGACCTTGGCAAATCACCCAACCTATTTCGACCTCACTTTCCTTAATTTCAAAATGAAGACCACTGTTCTACTCATAAGGTTGTAGCATTGATCAAATGAAAGGGGAATGTGGCAGACACTGTGGGCTGAATAAGCCAAATCTACTCCCTTTCTCCCGTGCCTGCACCTACAGTACAGGTTTGAAAGCCAAGCACATGCTTAGTCTCCCTTGGAGCTCAAGGTGGTCATGTAACAGTAGCCCACTTCTGTATAAAGATATGTAAGTGAAAGAGTGCTGAGGGGATTCTGGCAGTTTTTCTTTCCTGAAGAAAATATACAGACATTGCTAATGCTGTCTGCTTTAGTCTAGTTTCTGCCTCAAATGCAGACATGATACCTGGGGTTCTAATAGCCATCTTGCTGCTGAATTATCAGTAGCAATGAAGATGAGATGCCAACATGTTAAGGATGGATGGCACTGCAGAAATGTCAGAAGAGAGTCTGGGCCCTTGATGGCCACGAGTAAACAAACACCAGTAATCACCTGCCTCTGCACTTACTTGTGTGTGAGAAAAATAACCCTTTATTTGTACAAGTTATTTGGGGTTTCTGTTGACTGCAGCCAAAATCAGTCTTAACTGATACGGAGTTTATAAAAGAACTTGAAAAGCCAAAAAGTGGTTTATAAAAATAAGGAATGCTTTTTAGAGAAGGAGACTTATATAATTTGAGTTATATTTTGAAAACAGGGTGAAAAATAAACGAGAGACGAATTGTTGTTGGGAATGCTAGTAAGGCAGTAATGACCAGAATCCAGGCAATAAACAGTGAAGGTGCTGTGGCTATGAGGAGGAGGAGGAGATGGACGCCAGAGACAGCGCAGAGGGAAGACTGATGGGACCTGGCAACTGACTGGACGCTGGGGGAGGGGGAGAGGGTGGAATGGGTTGAAGATGCTTTCAAAGGTTTTAGCCCTAATGACTGAGGGGATGGTTGGACTGCAAACCTACATTCATAATGTAGGAACTCTAAGGGGAATGAACGACAAGTTCAATTTTGGGTGTATTAACCTTGAATTGCCCGTGACACACGTAGGAGAGATCCTATAGGCAGTTGAAAATATGGGGCTTAGAGAACAGGAGATATGCATTTGGGTGTCATCAGTGTGGAGGTGTGGCAGCTGAAGCCATGGGAGTGGGCATGGCCCCTCATGAGGAGCAGGTATAGTAGAGGAGATGGCCAGAAATGGAAACTTGGTTGGGGTTGTCTACCTTAGTACTGGGAAAATGGGAGAGTCAGCAGAGAAAGAGGCTAAGAAGCATTCAATCATACAAAAATATTTATTAAGAGTCTGCTATGTGCCAGACCATGGGCCTGGGGCTGAGCAATCAGAGAGGTAGGAAGGGAACCAGAAGACTGCAGTGCTG
Organism: Smutsia gigantea; assembly: GCA_032199065.1. NCBI lineage: Eukaryota > Metazoa > Chordata > Mammalia > Pholidota > Manidae > Smutsia > Smutsia gigantea. The sequence continues at coordinate 16,319 of JAVSCE010019649.1, forward strand.
GGTGGGTGCAGAGCAGGCATGGCTTCTCAGCAGTATCATATGCTGCAGAAAAGTCAAGTGTGGGAGAAATGAGGAATTCCTTTCCTCAGCCACAGCCATATGAATTCCTTTAACGGGAGTTTATTGTTAGCTATAATAGCTTTTCTGGAAGATAAATGATAAATTAATTTGGGAGCTGAGTTGTAAAACTCTGAAGTGGCCTAAAACATTTAAAAGAAGTTCAGATTCTTTTATGTGAGATTGAATTGGTTTCTGCAGGTGGTTGTGCAACCTTCTCCCCTAGAGATATGTTTGTCAAGTATGGTTTCTGTCCCAGTCTTCCTAGGATAAAAAATAGTGGTGCTGTGAGAGCTGCACCACTCCATCAGGTCTCTCTGATGTCTTACTCTGTGAATGTAGATTAGGGCCCTTGGCTCTGACCTCTAATAGACGTTAGTGCCCTCTGCTCCGGGATATGCACTTGATTCATGGGGTCTTTTTTTTTTCTTTACTTGTGTCATGACCGCTAGTCTTGTTTCTCTAAACAGACTGAAAGTTCCTCAAAGGTAGATAAGATATCTTTTGCTTTTCTCCTATTCCCCACAGGGCTGGGCAAAGAATAGGCACTTAATACATATTTGATTAAGTCATAGAGGTGTAGTTTTATAAAACGCCAGTGTGCATTTTGTGAGATTTACATTATGTGTTTAAAGAAACGAATGTTATTTTAAATCCTAATATCAGAAATCTAGCTATCTAATTCCCTTTGGTACAAGACATAGTTTGGAAGGGCCTACGGGAAGTACACGAGTGAGCTGGCCTGTGTGGGTTGGATATTGGGCTCCAGAAGAAAGCAAGAAACAGATCCAGCTTGAATGAACTCAGTGCCACTTGGTAGCAATCTTCCAGATCTCTGTGAAGAAGGCTGGACTGAGGCCAAATGGTTAGAGGATGTTTCAGGTCAGAATCCACTGTAACATTTAAAGATATGTGTTTGGGATCTCTGTGGGTTCAGGCAACAACAACAGGTGCATCAGATCCTTTTTCATACGGGTAGTTCATAAACATTTATTGAGCCTGTATCATGAGCAGGCATATGTATCCAGCCACCAAATATTGAAGCTCCTCAGTGCTCAATCCTAGGCCTTTCATCTCTTCTCACTCTATACTCTCTCCTTAGGTGATTTCATTTACAGCCTCTGCTTCAGTTACCACCCATAGGCAGATGACTCACATGTTTGTATCTTCAGACCAGAATCGTTTTCAGATCCAGACCTATACATCTAGCTGCCAGCTTGACATCTCTGCTTAGATGGCTCTCAGAAATTTCAAGTGAAACAGATCTTAACAAGAACTCCTCTTCTCTCTTTCTGTCTCTCATCCCCTTCAACGAAACATGGCCGTCTTCTGGTATTTTCTGTCTCAGCTGATGACACCTTCATCTATCTTGTTCCATGAGCCAGAAACCTCACAGTCATCACTGACTTAGTCTACCCCTTCACCCTCATATCCATTTTTTCAAGGAGTCCAAACCATCACTTTGACCTGCAAAATATAGCCATATCTGCCCACTTATTTTTATTGCTGCTGCTGCAAACCTAGCTCCAGTCCCCATCTTTTCTCACCTGGTCTGGACCATTGCAAGTTTCTTAACTGGGCTTTCCACTTCCATCTCCCTCTGGTTTGCTACCCACCCAGCAGACCAAGTGATCGTTTTGATGTACGGATCTGATCATGGCACCTCTTGCACAAAATCCCTTGATGGCACACTATTTGTCTTAGAATAAACAACAAAATAATTTACTTAGCTTACAAGGCTGGAATGATTCCCAGTTTATTTTTTTAACTTGGGCTTTAATATACAAGGCATATTTTTGATAGTGAACGCAAACAGAATTTTGAAAGCTCCTTTAAGCATTGTATCCCATATTTATGTCTGTGTTACACTGAACATAAGTTAACCTTTTCATGATGACTTGATGATTCTGGCATCTTCCTTCTTCCTGTTGACTTCACTTGTCAGTGTGTCAGCTTCAGACATCCACCTTAATATATTTTTAGATGGATGTGTGTGTGTGTGTGTGTGTGTGTGTGTGTGTGTATATAATATATTTAATATATCTAAGCATATATTAGGTATATAGATTGGCTCATATGATTATGGAGGCTGGCTGGGCAAGTCTGAAATCTATAGGGTACGCCATCAAGAAGGGCAGGTTGGAAACTCTTGGACATGAGCTAACACTCTGTCTGCAAGCAGAATTTCTTCTCTGTTAGGGGAACCCTCAGCTTTGCTCTTCCAACTGATTAGATGAGACCTACCCAGATTATCAAGAATAATCTTCTCTACATAAGGTCAGCTAGCTACAAAAGACCTTCACAGCAACACCTAAATTAGTATTATTACTGTGGACTATGACCTAGCCAAGTGGACTCATAAAACTGACCATCACACTTGTGAAGCAAATATTCATAGTCGGCACACATTTTGATCCATAGGCTGGAAGGAGGCTTTTGGATGGCCATGGCTCCCACCACTTCTTTCTGGGTTTATAGCTGCGTTTCAGATGGTTAAAGCTGCTGGAAGCCCTACCTTCAGATAACTGAAGCAGTTCTGTATGGTTTTTTGAATTCACATATTAAATTGAAGTTTGAAACCAAAATAACTAATGAATTACTTGACAAATACAAGTACAAATGTGCAGGTGGTATGTAGAGGGCTGTAGGTCCTCAACATCACATGGGGCCTACAATGTACAAAAGGATTGATAAGGACAAAAAGAAAGAGAACTGGACAGCCAGGAGAGAGGCTGGAACTCTGGGACTGACATGAGGGACTTCATGCCACAATTGGTCTAAATTGTTTATAGGGAACCCTATAAATGGTAACTCATTCTCTGAGGTTTAGGCATTTATATTTAGCATCAGGAAAAAAAACCTTCCCTAAATGAATCTATGAATTTGGGCATGGTGATATGCAATTAAAGAAACATTATTAACAAATAATAATAATCACCAGGCACTGTACACAATGCTTTCGATGAGGATTAGGACTTATTTCTCACACAAGATTTTGTAAGGAGTAAACAGTTCATATCATGATCCTGATGCTGTAAGTGCTCCTTAAATAATATTGTAAGTGGAAAGGATGTCTCTGTTGAGTAGACAAAAGTAACTAAAATATAAAGTTGAAGATGTACTGATGTTTGTTTGGAAAATACACTAAAGCCTAGAAAAATATGAGGTTCTTGCTACCAGGAAAGCTGATGACTAAAGTGTTTTGGGGGACTTTACTTTTCTTGAGGGGGTAGAAGTTGGTGGCGGCGGGGGGGAGGTAGTACTGAGACAGGGACCGTGGGCTTAGACAGAATAGACAAACAGACAATCACTCAGCCCACCTTGGGAGCAAAGCAGGCAGCCTTGAGTGATATGCCCCCAGACCAGGAAGCTGCTATCCTGGGAGGAAATCAGAGCAGTAAAAGTCTTGTAAATAGCCAGGAACACTAATAAGAAACTTAGTGTTTCTTCAAAGGTAAACATTTTGGGACCACTTAGCAGGTGTACATCCCTAGCCCTTTGTCTCTCAACTGCCTATAAAACCCCTAGACAGATGACTTCTGGGAAGATGGCGGCATGAGCAGGGCGGCGGGAATCTCCTCCCAAAACCATATATATCTGTGAAAATACAACAAATACAACTATTCTTAACAGAGAGACCAGAAGATACAGTACAACAGCCAGGCTACAGCTACACCTGCGAGAACTCAACACCTCACAAAGCGGGTAAGATACAAAGCCGTGACCCGGCAGGACCTGAGCACTCCCCCACCCCAGCTCACCAGTGGGAGGAAAAAATTCAGAGCCGGGAGGGAGTGGAAGCACACGCCCGCCAAATAACCAGTTCTGGTGATCTGCACCGGAAGCACAGACACACATCATGTGGTGTATCAGAGATTAGAGAAACGGAAGGGCAGGATCTGAGACAGAGACCGCAAGCGGGTCCCCTCAGCTGGCTCCTCGGGACAAAAGAAAAGCACGCGCTTTTAAAAAAAAAAGTCTTAAAGAGACAAGGGCCCAACAGTGGAAGAAAATCGTCCCAGTGCACTCGGCCCAGCGGGCTGGGAGTTGTGGGGAATTTCGGACACCCTGGCCAGTGGCTGGGCAAAGCAGCCATGCTGAGGCTTCCAACAGATCAGCAGCCTACCATTCATTCACCCCTACCTGGCCAGAGCTGCAAAGGGTCCGGGAGCCTCCACTGCTGCAGAACAGTGGAGGTGTGACCCCGCCCACAGCATCCTCACAGAATCACCTCCCGACTGGCGCGCAGCTAAGCGGGAAGAGCCCCAGAACCAGGTTCGAAGGCACCAAGGGGACCAGAATGCACCCAATGAGACTGCAAACCCCCACAGTACTATAGGC
>JAVSCE010019650.1:0-21610 GCA_032199065.1 Smutsia gigantea
CAATTATTTCTTCAAAGACACCTTCTATCCCTTTTTCTCTCTCTTCTTCCTCTGATACTCGTATAATGCGAATATTGTTCCGTTTGGATTGGTCACACAGTTCTCTTAATATTCTTTCATTCCTAGAAATCCTTTTATCTCTCTCTGCCTCAGCTGCTCTGTACTCCTGTTCTCTGTTTTCTATTCCATTAACAGTCTCTCGCATCTCATCCATTCTGCTGTTAAGCCCGTCGATCGCTTGTCTGATTTCTGTATTGTCTTTCCTCGGTTCCCTCACTTCCTCCCTCAGCTCTTGCACATTTCTTTGTAGGTCCATCAGCATGGTTATGACTTTTATTCTAAATTCTTTTTCAGGGAGGCTGTGCATTTCCATCCCTTCAGACTCCCTCTCTGGGGTTGTCTAGTTGATTTTGGTCTGAACCATATTCCTCTGTCTTTTCATGACTGTATAATTTGGTCACTGATAGTTGCCACGTATGTCAGCTGGGCTCTTTAAGACTTTAAAAAGAGAAGAAAAAAAAAAAAAGAAAGAGAAAAAAGAAAAAAAAGAAAGAAAAGAAAAAACAAAAACAAAACAAAAAACAAAGCAAAACAAAAAAACAAAAAAAATGCCCACCAGACGTAGATTCTGTGGGAATGCTGTAGGTGGTGCTATTGCCCCACTATTCCACAGCTGTGACTGCGCCGCTCCGCAGGGCCCTTTATCGCTCTGGCAGGGGTGTGAACGAATAGGAGGCTGTTGATCTCAGTGAGAAGTGGAAGTATGGCTACGCTTCCTCAGTCGCCAGCTAATGCGTCTGAAACTCCCCAGGACTAGCAGCCTGCTGGGCTGAGTGTGCTGGGGCGATTTGGCTCCTCCGCTGGGCTCCTGTCTCTTTAAGACCGCTGAAGAAAGTGCGCGCTTTTTTTTTTTCCTTCCCGGGAGCCGGCTGCAAGCCCCCTGGCGTGTTCCCTGCTCAGATCCTGCCTCACTGTGTCTCCAATCTCTGCTGCACTGCGCAATGTGGGTCAGCGCTCCCCGCGCAGATCACCGGGGCTGTCTACTTCGCGGGGGGTACTTCCTCTTCCTCCCGCCTCTGTATCCTCTCCTCCCGCCGGTGCGCTGGGGTGGGGGAGTGCTCGGGTCCCACCGGGTCGCGGCTCCGTATCTTACCTGCCTCTTGGGGTGCCGAGTCCTCTCGGGTGCAGCTGCACGCTGTGCGCTTTCCTTTGTATTCTCGTCTCTCTTTTAGGAATAGATGTGTTTGCTGTGTTTTCGTAGATAAATATAGTGTTGGGAGGAGATTTCTGCCGCCCTGCTCACACCACCATCTTCCCAGAAGTCTCTAAAACTAACTACTATTTAAATCATGATATTTTAGGGAAAATCATTTCAATTTCATCATGGTTCAGTTGTGGTAAATATTCCTTTTCTTAGACTGTATATAGATTAAAAATGATATGATAGTGGTAATTTGGCCTTTAATAGCTTTTGCACTTCAAATTTATATACATTGTTTGAAAGTAGATGTCTCCAGGTGTCATTATACTTAGAAGATGAGCTATGTATTAAAAATACAGCCATCATGGTGGTTAGCTGAGGAGAGAAGAGTTGTATTGGACAACACACATAAAGGTAAGCTTCAGCCCAAGTGGTCCTTACATTGCGTATCTGCTTTCAATTATTGTCTAAATTGTAGAGTTATATTTTATGCACCTGTCCATGTGCTTTACTTCACAAGAAAGCATTTAAAGAATTCTAGTGAAAAGTATATCTGGTGTAAGACTTACTTGAGTGATAATCATGTAGTATAGTATAATACCCAATAAGCCAATGCTTTAATTGCTGGGTATTCAATATACCTAAGTGATCTATCAACCTAGATTTTCAAGACTGTGATAAGCTATTATCCTCACAGGGGGAGTGATATGGAAGCTCCCATAAGCTTCCATCCAATTCCACACAGAGGAAGCTAAATATTTTCAGCATAACTAAGACAAGCATAAGATCAGAACTTTACCATATATGTGTCTGTATATAGTTAGTAGAAGAAAACAGCTGAGAAATGGGACAGGCTGAAATATGCTTTCAATTCTTTATGATTTAGCGTCAGTCTTCAAGAGGGCCCCTAACACTTTCATGTAGTTAAATCCAGAGTATTAACACCCAGAAAACTTTAGTCGGTACAATGAGTTACCTCAAGGACGTCTGAAACACTTAGTTTAGATATTAAGATACTATCTTTTTAACTTGTAGATTCGGACATTGCAGAATATGTTCTTTTATGGTATTATTTTATTTCCCCATTTGTAACATATTATTGAAGAAACAGAATTTAAGAGCCACAATATTTAATGAAGCATATGTATACAGACCAAATTTATCTAGCATAGTATACAAAAAACACCCTCTTCCTACTTCATGCTGTCTATTCAAAGGTGGGCAGTAATTGCTCAAATGCATGGGAAAATTTGTCAGCTTGCCTCTTTGCATATTGATCAGACCTATGTACTCATCCTTATATTTTCTGTTTTGTAGATGATATGTGAATACAATGTATTTGAATAATTTAATTTGGACACTAAATAGTCAGTTCCTGTCAAGTGTGATCTATCATTCTCTACCCGAAATTAATTATCTAAACTTGCAGTAACAGTTTCTGTTGACTAGCTTCATTTTCTTGTTAAGAATTAATTTTTAAATTCACAGAAAACCTCAAGGAATTAATTTGCTAGTTTACTTATTCTGCCTTAAACTATACATAGTCTTCTGGTTTTTTTTCAAAATTAGTTTACTAGCAGGCTATAAGCAGATTAATAAATAAGGTTTATCTTGTCTCAGGCAGATTGCCCCAACATGCCCAAAGCCTAATACACAGAATCATGCCATTAAATTTGAATCCCCTATCTTTTTACCATAACTGAGGGCCCTTGCCTTTTCCCAGAGTCCTTCTTTGCCTAGTGTATGCTAATGACCTGGTATTTGTATTGTAATGGTAGGATGTATATAGCTAGAAAAGCACCCAGTTTAATCAACATTAATAAAAATATCACTTTGAAATAGATATGAGGAACTAAAGGTGGCTGAAGGGGAAGCTATTTGGGGGGGAGTAAACTGCCTTATGGAGTCTCCAAAATTACATAAGCTACCTACATTATTTCTTATACTGGCCCACCAAATTAGGCTAATAACTTTCTATTACATAATCATTTTTTTTGCCTAGCATTCATTTGCAATATTTCTTCATATATCTTAAAATTGATAATGTGCTAGAAATTCTGTAACGTTTGAGAACCATGGAGAAGACATGTGAGCAAAATAAAATGCATTTCTATTGTAACTACAGAATATTTTCAATCTTGGTAGAAATGTCTTACCTGGTCTTTTAGAAAACATGATTTATTTTATGTTATTATTTTTAGACTTTAAATATAACTATATAGGTGACTGGAGAACTCATCAGAAATAAAATCCTGTTCAAACTTGCTACATGAGATATTACTGAAAAGGTCCAGTAGATTTCCATACATACACACATTGATATCACAGAAACATATATTCCAACTTCTGATTCACAATAACAGAGTATGCAACATAAGTTATAGAATACCTTTAAAAAAGAATTAATAAAAATAGTTTGTGACTTTTGATCTAATTTATAATCATGTAGATTGAGCATCTTTTTTTAAATTTATTTTTTCAAACTGTATTTCTTTATTCCAGCTATCTGTAACCTTCAACTATCTTGATGATATAAATGATCCCAAATAAAACTGACAAATAATATAAATAATTTTCACATGAGATTTTTCTGTTTGAAAAGCTTGTTATTTGTATTGGAAGCATGCTGATGACCTCAGGCTGTGAATCACTCATTCATAAAAGAGTACAAAGCTAGGACATTCCTTTGTCTCTTGCCCAGCATTAGAATGGCCAAGTAACCACTTAAAATAACACAACATAATAGCACAATAACACTGTCACTTACAAGGACTTGTACTTACTTAATTCACATTTTCCAAGGATATACGTAGTAGAACCTTTATACAATTTTATCTGGTGGATGAATTTCAGTGTAATATCTGATTACTTCAGAGGACACCACATCTAGAATTGGCTTGGTTTCAGAGACTTCTTTAGAATAAAAGCAAAACTTAAGATCCAATAAACAGAAAGAAAAAACTGATTTTCAACTAAAGAGAAAAATGATATCATTCACCTTATTTAATTATGATAATTTTACTATACACACCAATTTTTAAGATATTTTAGAGAAAAATGAAAAGTTGGCATGAAATAGAACAATGCTCATTATTTTAGAGACTGAAAATGCAGAAGATATCTGAAATACAATGCTTAAATACTGAATGAAGTGAGTTGTCAATATGGGGACAGGGTTGCAGACTATGATGCATGGTATTCACAGGGGATTTTTTTACACAAAATTACCCTGAAGAAATTAAGAGCTTTCAATAGATTTATTTTATAATTATTGAAATAAAAGTTAATTGTAATAAGGTTTAAAGAAAAAAACTATTAAAAAGTAATCAGTGTTTAAAGGGTCAGTTCAATTGTGGAACAGAAGCAAAATCTTTTAAATCCATCCTTTCAATAATTTTTTTGTAACAAAAGATTTCATTTGGTTTAAATGTTTCAGGTATTGCTTTATTGAAAGCGACACATCAGTTTGCATCAGTTGCTATAGTTTATGTGAGCTGATAACACAGGAGTGACATAACATGCTTGACAAAATGTGAGAGAGTCTCTGAAAGAGCATATAACTTCATAAAAGTTAGATTGAAAAAATGGTTTTCCTAGGGTTAAAAAAAACTATCTATATCAAATGTTAAAAATTACATAATTTAGTAACACATTGCACCTGTGAAGCTATTAGTATGGTTTTGTTTACTTATTTATTTATTTCCTTTTTGGAAGTAATTGTAGATTCACAGGCTGTTGTAAAAATAATACAGACAGAATCCATATACTCTTTACCCAGTTTCTTCCCATGGTAGTATCTTGCATAGCTGTAACTCTGGAATAGAAACAACATCTTTGAAATCTGTCTTTTTTGTGCATTGCTGGATTTAATATGCTAGTATTTTGTTGATGGTTTTGTCACTGATATTTATGAGAGATATTGGTATGCAGTTTTTTCTTTTTTTTAAATATCATTGGCTTCGGGTCTAAGGGTTTTACTAGTCTCATAAATGAGTAGGGAGTTGTTCCCTTCTATTTTCTCCAAGAAATTGTGGAGAATTGGATTTAATTCTTTAAATGGTAGAAGTCTCCATTGAAACAATTTGAGCTTGAAGACTTTTTTTCATGAATTTTTAATTGCAAGTTCAATATTTTCAATGGTTTTCGAACTATTGACATTGTCTAGTGTGTCTTACACATTGGTTAAATTTTGGTAGTTTGTAGTTTCCAAGGAATTGGCCCATTCTTCTGAGTTTTAAAAATCATAAATGTAACATTTTTTCTAGTATACCTTTATTATCATTTGAATGGCTGCAGTGTCTGTAGTGATGTCTCTATTTCATACTTGTTAAACTATATATTTCTCTTTTATTGTCATTAGAGTTGCCAGAATTTTATAAATTTTATTTTCAAAGAAGCATTTTTTTACCCTCTGTTGTTAACCCTTTTCAAATTTATTTATCTCTGCTCAAGTTTTGTTATTAAATTCCTTCTTCCTCTTTTGGGCTTATTGTGCCCTTGTTTCCTAGTTTCTTCAGGTAGAAATTTACATTATTAATTTGAGAACTGTTTCCTTTATAATGCAAGCATTTAGTGCTGTACATTTCCTTCACTGCACTGCTTTAGATGCATCCAACTTATTCTGATTTGTTGTATTTTCATTTTCATTGTTATGTATATATATTTTAAATTTCTTTTGATTTCTGCTTTGATGCATGTATGTTTTTAGAAGTATACTGTTTAATTTCTAAATGTACAGAAAATTTCTGTGGTCATTCTGTGAATTGATTCTACTTTGATTTGATTGTATTGTAAAATTTCAATTGCTTTAAATATATTTGTTTTTTATGGATGGAATGATCTCTTTATATCAGTTAGATTCTATTATTTGACTATCATGTTGTGCAGTTCTTTTTTGCTGTAGGGTGGAGCAGAAGTTCAGTTCTCTACTGGGTCCCACTAGTGCCAGGGGAGGTGGGTGGAATTAAACTGCTATTTAGCCCCATATCCCCTTCCTCATTCTACCTTTTCTGATGCAGGTAGGAGTAGGGGCTTAGCTCCCCGTTGCACCCAGCTTACAACAGGGGATAAGTGGTGTTCTGACTAGCCCTGAATTCAGTCTTGCCGATGCCATGTGGATGATAAGGCTCAGCTGACTCTGGGAGTCTGCTGATAACGTGCAGTGCCTTGGGTACATGGGGTAGTAAGAAGCCCTTTTCAATGCTCCGTGAAGTCTTATTGCTATAGAGTGAGTGCAATAGTGGAGGTGGAGCCTCAGCTCATCACAGTACCCCACTGACACTGCCCTGCAGTGGTATTAGAGTACTATTTACTGCCACAGGAGGATCAGCTCCCACTCAAGTCAGCCAAAACCTTTGTGGGGAAGCTGAGTACTTGCCTCCCTCTACCAAGAAAGTGGGGAGGGCTAAAGCTCTGCTCCATGCTTGGCTCCACCAAATACTTATATAGGATGTTATTGTGATGTTGGCACTTGGATGAAGTAGACCTAGTATTACCAAAGGTTTGGTAGACCACCATTTTCAAGTCCTTCATCTCTAAAGAAAAGGCTCTTCTTGGAGCTTGTGTGTGTGAGTGTGTGTGTTGGTTCTGAGCTGCCCTGTCTAGAATATGTGGAAGGTAAAAATGAGACACCAGGACTTCACTACAGTATCTTTCCTCAAGTTCCTGGATCCCTAGAAACTTTACCTTTTTTCTGATTTTCTGAGTCTTCCTATGCTTACTATGTTATATCTGGAACATTTTAGTTCTAAGAGAGACAACCTGGGAGAAATAGAAATGGAGGTAATTTATCTTGGTTAGAACCTAATGTGTATGGATTGAATTTTAATGAATCACTGTGTTGAATGAAAATTTCAAACTAACTGAAAATGACAAAATATTTATTTTAAACAAGGAGTTTTACTTTTCAAAAATGCTGTAATATTCCACATGTTATGTGAAACTAAAATAAAATATCTCAAAGATTGAAGCTTGCAGTTTTGGCATCTTCTCTAGACTTTCCCAAATAGAAATATTACATGTGGGACTTTGAGAATATTAGTTATGCTTTGTTCTTCATTAATATTCTTGAGATCAACTCTTGCTATATTCTATGATTACTTTTCTGGAATTTAATATCATCTATGTGAACTGATAAGAACTCTAGTTTTTTTATGTTACTGATGTTTTATGTGTGGACATATTAACACTACAATGAAAACTTAGTGGGCTTTTTAAAAATCTTTCAAAGCTTTTCAAAGCATAAAAAATGATTAATTGGAAGTTAATGCCATGTTCATATTAATTTTTCTAATGTTCCTTAGATTTTAGAGAGTATAATTTTAAAGGTAACTCAATTTTGTTCCACTTTACATACATTTTTTATATAAAAATTCAACCAATTCGTATATTTGCAATTTAGGGTTATGCTACTTTACTTGTAACCAGGGGGTTCCTAGTATTTCTGTGTTCTAAAAACATATCTAATTTTAACTGAAAATAAATGTGATCAATACATATAACTGTATTATATGTTAATGCTGAAATTAGAGTATTTTTTATATGGGTGTCAAAGCTAGTTACTGGGCTTTCCTTTTATATAATATGCAGTACTACATATAAGACATTAATCTGTTTATGTTTAAAAAATAATAACTCCAAACCCAGTGTCACACCATCACGGACAATTTCTCCTGTCTCTCTCCTTTTTAAGTTTGTTTTTATGCAAATGTGTGTGTGTTATCACCTCTATTTTTATGGGAATATAAACAGATACAATGGAATCCTGAATAAATTGATTAATGACTTCTCTCTTAATAATTATTCCAAGTGACAGTAATTAAGAACTGTTGCAAGAGGTTTTAAATTGTGATATCTAGAGGAATTAAAAAAGCCTATGTAGGTCTGCTGAATTGAGCCATTTTAACATCAAGCACTTTAAAGAAAAGCAAAAGAAGAGATAAGAAACCTTAATTATTGGATGTGGGAAATAAGGAAAGAAATAGTTTCCAATACTGTCTCATAATTGGATCCAAAGGAGACTGTTTTCATTCCTATCAAAGAATGTACCTAACAATGGATTTAATAGTGGTGACTTTTCTTGTATTTTGTCCAATCTTCTCCGTGTCTGAAGGTCATGTCGGATCTTCCCCTATTTTCTGTGGCTTAATTACATAAAAAATAATTTGCATAGACTATCAGAACACAACTATATGTGTGTGTGCCCCATAGGCTTGTTAAACCTCTTTATTTTGCTACTCTTTTAAAATGCTATCTTAAAAAATTCATACATATGAGTGCATGTGTGTGGTTCAGTAGTCCAACAATATTTTCACTGATCAATATTATTACATAATTTTTCCCCATGAAAGCAAGGCCTAAATTCCACAATACTCTCTCCCAGGGATGTTTACATTTGTAGTAAGCTCTTCCCTTCCTCCTGGACTACATATAAAGTCATGGTTATTATTATCGACATATCTGCTTTATCTTATTTGGGGCAACAATTTTCTCAAATGTTAGGTATCAAATTTTCTCATTGACAATATTTGTTATCCTGTGCAAATCTCATTTTTTTCCTAAAATCCCTGCACTTAAAATTAAAATTTAGAAACACATATTTTGTTTTTTTACTTTATCTTCACAAATATGAAATAATCATTAAGCAATAGTTAGTGAAGAATATCCCATATGCTTGTTAAACCTGTTCAATTTTGTTACTCTTTTAAAATACTATCTTAAAAAATTTCATACATGTAATATGGGTAAATATATTCAGTTACATATCATTCAAGCAATAGAATTAAGATTCAAATTTAGTGGTCTTTAAATTTCTATTTGATATAAATCATATCCATCAAATAAACTCCCAGATCATACAAAGCTTAAATATATTTCACTATTTCTAAAATTAAACACACCTTTAAAAAAATTGTATATAAACATCTTTCCCTCTCTCTTTTCACATACACATGTATATACACACACATCACATATTTTCTGTAATTGTGATTGCCTACTTAATCTCTCTCCCTTATTGTGTTTTATTTCATATGTGGGTAAAATTGCAATATTTCCAGAATTTCTTGCCTTGCCTTAGTTAGCTGTTTCCAGAGGGTGGAGAGTAGTCTATCTCCATATCAACAGGCAGTTATAAGGTGGGTGGAGAACAAGGGGGCACCTAGACCTGAGAGCTTTGGTGGGCCCTTGGCAGCTGGGTTGTGAGACACATGGGGGAGCAGGAGTGGACGACTGCTTGTAAGCAATAAATGTCTTTCTCCCACTTTATTTCCTCCTTGAACTGATTTCGGCTTCAGATGTGTATTTTCCCCAGGCTGAGCACACATTCTCCCCCCAGGTTGCAAACGTATTCATATACACCATCTGTTCTAAGTACTTTAGTATTAACTTAGATTAAATTCATTGTCATTTTATAATATCTACTTTAAATTAATGAATTCCCTATGACAAACATGTGAGTTAAGGTGCTGCTGAAACTAATTTTATTATTTACACATATTTTAATGGAACTAGATAGTATTCTTTTCCTGTCACACAAATAAAACAATTTTCTTAATACCATATGGCTGTAGCTAACATGGGAGAAAAGGACTTCCATTTTAATGTTAAGTTTTATTATCCTTGATGGATAGATGTCCCACAGTTACAGTAGACATGGCAAAGAAAAATAAATTCTTGGTATATCTTGTGAAAGCCCATGATTTAGAGGCTGATACAGTGGAGCTTATTGTGCAATTTACTGTGAAATTCCATGATTTATTATGCAGTTCTTAGGAGCTTATTGAATGTCCCTATTGTCACACTTCATGATTTACTGAGTAATATAGAAAAGCTTATCACACAACTTGATAGTGAAATTTTGATTTACTGTGAAATAGTTGCTCCAATCTGTTTCTACAATGGGAAGAGTTTATCTAATGTTTCCTAATTATAGACAAGCCTCATCAGACACCTCATTTTCAAAGCAAGGAATAGCTGTAAAGAAGCTTTGAATACATCTTTTGCCAGAAGACAATTTCTCCCCTCAAAAAGATCATTTATTCTGATTTCTGAAAGCTTTCAAGTCTGTAAATCAGCCCTAAGAAAATGAACGGCTGTTTCTACTTTATTAAATAATGTACCATGATAACATTTCATTTGATGATACAGCTATTTTTCAAAAGATTAAAGTTCAATTTTTGTAAAAACAATAAAGTTGTTATCTTTAAAAACATTGTTTCTAATTATTTTTATAAAAGTTGACTTATCTGTTTCTCCCTCTCACTTATCATTAATCAAAATTTTGAGAGGGTAATTCTACAGTAAGAATTGTTAATTTACAAATTGCTACTAAAACTATGCTAGGCTTTAATATGTGTGTTTGTGTGTGCTGGGATTCTGTTTTTTAAGGTGGTTTTATTTGGTCTCAAATATATGAGAAAATGCTATAACATGGAATAATTTTCTGATTTGTAAACTATGCTTCTTTTTTTGAACTCATTTTTGTTTCAACTTCATGTAAGTTTAATCGACATCAATTTTATCTTTAATAAGAAATGTGATTTAACTCTTGAAAGAATCTATAGTTTTAGTGTTTAATTTTACTTATTTGAAATCTAAATTATGCAAATGCAGTTTATTTCATTTAATTATGCCCTGAAGTAGAAGTATATGGAATTAAGCATATCCCCAAATGGAATGTCATTCATAGTTTGTGGAATGCCCCCCAAGCACCATACAAGATACAGAGGCATATTTTTAAATAATATATCTATTGGCAAAAAGTATTAGATCTTCCAGCATAAGGGAATAAAGAAAAAGGATGAGATCTTTGTGGAAATTTTATAGTTTGGAATAAAAGAAGTAAAAGCAGTGACTAAACAAAAGAGGCAAATAATAGTTATAGACCCAACGGCAGAATCTAGAGGTTATAGTGACTTTTGTCACTTTAAACCTAGGATGAATTTAGCTGTTTTGCACCCTTTGGCAGGCCTGTTCTTTTGCTGGTAGCCGATAGGCAATTTGATGCAAAGCTCAAAAAATTTTTATATGGTACTGCTGATTGTTTAATTTGAAAAATATCAAAAAGAAACCCCAAAACAATCATACCCAAAGAATAGCTTTTCTAACAGCTAATGACACATCCTTCTCCAAAATACAATCAGTAAAATAATTATGTAAAATATAGACCCTATTAATTAACAATGGCATAAATAAAAACTACAAAGTAGGATATGTATAGGAAAGAGTATAGTAAAAAGTGGATATATTACAGGAAGAGGAAGGAAATTTAGTTTGATTTTAAGAACTCGAAAATATGGCACCAGAACACTAACCAGTAACACTGAAAATAGACTAAACTGAAAACACAAAGGACTAAAATCCTTTGAAATGCATTGTGGGATATGTAATGATCAAGAGAGACAATGGCAGGAATGGGGATGAAATACTGATCAAACCGCATCTGTGATCTCTTATGAATCCCTAATGAGGATGCATTTGTGGTTATAACCCAGCCATGACCTCATATACAGTAAGTTATTTCTATTAAAATGCTTATCAAATCCAGATAGAATGCATGCATGATTTTATTATTTTGAAGCTTTACTTTTTTACTTGACATGCCATTTAAAGGAAACTCCATTCTCTCAGAACACTAACACATACACACACATACACTGTACACACACACACACACACATACACAAATGCAAACATATATTGCATACAATTTCACACACAGTTCCTTAAATAAAAACATTGAAGATTTGGATTTTGATGGTTGAAATTCACAGCCTTAGTGCAATGTTGAAACAGGGTTAGATGGACACTCATTTCTTCTACTTCATTCCTCTAAGCTTCCTTGAGATGAAAGGTTGAAAGGAGCTGATATGCAGTGTTCTCTATATACTTTTTGTCTCATTTGATTTCAGCCTTATTTCATTCACCTACACTTCACTGTTTATTACAATTACATAAGTCATAGAATAATACAGAGCCAAAGAACTTTTTTAGGAGTGTTTTGATCAAAGGGCACATATGCATGCTACAAAGGTCAAATATTTAAAACCATATAAAATATAATTGCTCTAGAACTGGAGCCTGTCCAGGTGCCACTGAATGGCTCATTTTACAGCAATAGATCCAATACAGATGCTGTCAAAGAACAGCCCAACTCAATCTCAACACGATTCATCCTTTGTATAGTGTGCACCAATGATTTCACTCATCCAGTGCCAATTATAGAAAAATAGGCTTCAATATAGGTTAGCTTGTACTTCCATTAATAAAGCTTTCAGGAATTGTTTTATAATTTCAAATTATTGTGTGTATAAAAGTAGGCTCTGTAGTAGTCTGTTTATATTGAAAATGAAGGCCTCAAAGGAATCATATACTCAATAGCACTCAGGTGGGTTATTGAAAAAATAATGTCATTATTGCAACAGCAAACATTATTAACCACACAAACACCTTCCTTTCTCATTTTAAATATGCAAAGAGTTATATAGCATGGATTTGACAAGCATATCATTTTCTCTCATGGCAGAGAGACCATATAAAGAGCTAAAACTTTAAAAGCTTTGTTATGCCTGTATTGATAGATTATGCATTATTACATGTGTATTAGAGAAGCATGTTTTCATGAAAAGGAATAAGTATTCTATTCAGCAGAAATGTTCCTCTGTTTCTCAGACTATGAGATATTTGGCTTCCTGTGGTGGCCTTTTTAGTCAATTTGTTGGACTCTTTCCAGGGAGAGTAAAAATGAAATCGGAGGTTGCAGCATGCTAATATCTCTTTGAACACAAGTATTGCTGAAGTACTCAGAAATCTGCAAACTCACCAGCTCTCTTGTGGGCCTTTGTAGAGTGTTGGTAGTTAATAAATTATTCCCTAGTAATCAACTTTGTAGTGTTATGGCAACTGTTTATTTTATTAACTTTATCAAACCTTGAATGAAATATTAACCTGCACTACATGCTCAATTCAGTTTTAAGATTTTATCCAATTTTAGCAGAAATATGTAGACACAAATCATAAAAAAATTCACTTGAGCACAGACCTGAGGAAAATGAATTTTAACCACTAAAATAGCCACAAGTACATTTAAAGCATTTTTTTAAATTCTATATACTTTATATACCTGAAAATCAGTAAGAGAGTACATAACTCAGTCTCTGACTTTGCTATTGAGGGCTACAATTGCATGACATCATAAAATAACAATTTGTGAAGAAACAAATATGTGTCTACAATTAGTTAAAGGAATATATTCACTAACAAAACTGTGTTTGCTCTTTTGGGTCTTACTAATCTCTCTCAATTGCAAAGCGGTGTGTTGTCACATAGTCTCTTCTGACTAAGAGTATCAGACATATTACCATAATTAATGGGTAGAAGATGGCAGTGGACTCTGACGTAGAAGCTGAGTCAGAGGAACAAGATTTATCCTCAAGCATTTACTGTACGCCATGTTCTGACCTAGACTTTTTCATGTTCAAGTCTTGAACTCCAATGAAAATAGTATCTCCCAATGGAATGTTCCTTCTCTGTTTTATTCATCAGTCTAGCTTCATGATCTAGCCCTTTCCTAGAGTATATGAATAAGCAAATAAGGAGATAGATGATAGATAGATAATTGAACTAAATATTTTGAGGAATGAATGACTTATATTATTTGGTCTTTACAACAGCTCCAAAAGTCAAATATTTCTATCCAAATAATACAAATAAGTGAATCAAACTGAATGTTTTGTTCCAGAATGGTTCCACAATAAATGTCAACCCAAGTTATAGATTCTAAATCCCAAGCTTAGTAGCATATATTCTTTTATTAAAAATATCTCTTTTCTATTATTAGTATTTCTTACATAAGTGGTATGTGAATATATGCTACTTTAGTAAAATATTTACAGGTACCATTATAGTTCATTTGACAACATCATTGGTCCTAGCCCCTCTCATACTGTAAGTCATATAATAACTATGCTATAAGTACTATTTTGTCTGTCATTTTATATGAGAGAGAGAGAGACTGAGGCATAGAAAAGAAAATGGTCTAAAAATTGTCAAGGTTACAAAGCTAGGAAGTAGTGAACCTGGGATTTGAGCTTATGAAATCTGTTCCAGAGCCTAAGCTTTTGGTTACCATAGACCTTGTGTTCCTTTGCCTCTCTGTGAAACAGATTTTCAAGAAGTTTTGGTAGCCAGAAATGCAATGTTGTCAGACCAATGAACACGCCTGAGAGAGGGCCATGATTAGAATACACAAAAAAGGAGGATCTGGAAAATCTAAGAAAAGATGTAGATTATTTTTGAAAGAATACTGAATCACAACTACGCTAGTTTTTTTTTTTTAATTTCCTCTCAGGATCACTTCACACACACACATTGTTTTCTACAATCTATTCAGAAATGTGAGGGGAAAAAAGTATAGCTTGATATCCAAAGAGATTGACTGCCTTGTCTTAAGAGGCTAAGCATTGATAGATTTGCTGAAAGACGATACAAAACTTATATACCAAACAAAAAGCTGCAGTGGTTACAGAAATGTTGGTTATTATCTATCTTCCCATAAACAGAAATTAGTAATTCAAACAGAAGAAAAGTTAGCACAAAGCATATTCAGTAATAACATAGAAACATTTTTTCACTGAGAAAAATGAACTTTTAAGTACTCACTTGGTGAAATAAAAGAAAAAATATTTCAAAATATTCAACAGTTGATATTTTATGCTGGAGTAATATAGTTAAGGCCATTAAAAAATTATCTGTAAGTAATATGGAAAATTGCAGCATATAATTGGCTTTCTACATTCCTACCTTTGCATTGCACCATTGGCAATTAAACTATTTTATTCCCAGTACATATAACCAGGATTACATACCTAAGACACAAAGTGTTGAGTAAATGAATTCCTGCATGAAATAATGAACATATCCCAGGCATATACACTGACTTATTCCTCAGTTATTTCACTCTGTAGTCTTTAATTTTCAAAAACATACCTTTAATTCTCCATGAATTTCTGGGTATTGAGTGATTTAATTCCCCAAATATCTTTTCTTTCTCTACAACTATGATTTCTGATTTTGTTCTCTCTCCAAGAGCCTGCGATTTCCCTAGAGGTAACTTTAGCAAGTAGCTTTTGGTCTGAATTTTATAAATTTCACCAAACATCTGTGAGGGTGCAGAAAAATGTAAAGCTTTTCTTGTCTTTGAGATTCTTTTTTTTCAATTTGATATTGTATCTGAAATAACTCTTGAAATGTTTTCACTATAAATGAAAGTACGCAGACAAAAGGAATTTGAAAATCAATACTTCAGCAATTATTATTAGTCTTCATTGTGTTGCATGAAAATTTTTAGGTTTTTGTGTGACAAGGTTTTTCTAAGTAAAAAATACAGGTAACGTGGGTTAAGGTAGAAAATGAATGGCAAATGAGTCTTGGAATTTAGAGATCTTCAAAAAGATACACAGGCTTATGGCTCCTGGAACCTTTTGTTTATATTCCAGAAGGTAATCACCTCCTTTTCTCAAGGAGGACTTGTATATATTAGAAAGGCAAGTTCTGTCCCTCTCCTTTTTCAGTGAGGAGCAGGTGTGCAAAATTCTGTATATACGAGCTGGGATTAATAATTTGGGGGTTCCTATTTCCTAGTACAGGGTCCCTGACCCACCACCAAGACCAGGAGATGTCTGCCCTCATCACATTGCCTAGCACAGGACATGGGGTATGAGGAATCAGCAGTAAAATTTTCTGTAAGTAATACACACACACACACACACATGCACAATAATAATGTAGATATTCTTACATGTATTTTTCCCTTGCAGATGAGTAGCTCAACTTAAATTGAAAGCTGGAGAATCCATATTAGTGTTCTTATCAAATTGGACTCATTATCCATGGAACAACTGAGTACCGAGTCTGCCTCAATATATTCTTTTTTGTTGTTGTTCCTGACAATTATTAGATCTGAACATTTCAAAATATTGTATCATCAATAAAATTACACATATTCATTCTCTACAACTAATTTTCTATCCCGCAAATTTTCTCACATTTATTAGAGATAGTCCTAAATCTTCCTTGTTTCAATATTTGAAAATACATTAGGAAAACAATGTTAGATCACTTGCTTTCAAGTCATGCATATATATACACATGCATGTGTATATGTATACACACTGTGTACATACTTGGGCCACTTCACAAGAAAAAAAAAGCTCAGTGAGAGAAGAGACCACATTTTCTTACTAGAACAGTGTCTAGTATTTTAGAAAGTGCTCACTAAGTACATGCAGTAGAGGTAATAAGTGAAAGAAGAATGTGACTACATTAAGCAGGAACCCAAATCATATCACTGAATGTCATAGTTGTATTTTTATTTATAACATAAAATATCCAGAAGCTACTGAAATATTTAAATTAGGAAAATTCTACAAGTAGATTTATATTTTTAAAGAAAACTTTGTTATAAGCACAGTGACTATGTTAGAAAAGGGCAAATTGGAAATGTCATAATTAGGGAATTGGATCATCAGTAAGATTTTGGGTGCGAAGAAAAGAAGCTGGATTTGAAATATTGTGGAAAGTAACAAGAACATTTAATAAAAGCATTGATGGTCAATCACAGAAGTTTCCACCCAATGGGGGATGAGCAGGGATACAACTTAGTTATATAAAGACCTTGAATGAGAGTGATATTAAATATGGCCAGGATTTACTCATGTATGCATCTATCCCCCGCCCTCTCTTTCTTGGCTTCTTCATACACGTTTCTTAATCCTAAATAGAAATGTACAGTCTCTGTCACTATATTGTGAAAGAAGGTTGCTCACGTAGCTTATTTTATCTCCTGTACTGTTCAGCTCAAGAGGGACTAAGTCACCACCTATTGCTCGGTCTTGTCTCGCTGATGCTCAGAAGTCTTCAGTGCTCTCCTTTCACATTTAAAATTACTTTTTGATTTTCTCCTCTAGCCTTTACATTTCCACATTTATTTCACTCCACTATCCATTCCAACCATATTCACTAGATGTTTTGCCCTGATTTTTATGCCACAGTTGTACTGGATGCCATTCCCTTTCAAGAGGATGTAAAGCGGCTCTCTTGGGACTTCTCCCTCTGCACGCTGTTGCCACACCTGAGCCGCTCTTTCCCAAGTCCTCACACGTCACAGTACTTTTCTTATGTGGTGAATTTTGTTCTGGAGTGTAAAACACAGGAAAATGTATGCAGCCTGAACTGCTACTCAATTAACGTTCATAAAGAGCACACATTTGTGTAACCATGATTTATACATTATTACTTAGACGACAGAAGCCTCTTTATGTCCCCTCAGTCATTACACCACAAAAATAATCACTATTCTGATTTCCATCAGAGTTGATCATTTTCAAGTTCTACAACTTTATATAAAACAATCATATAAGTATGCAAGCTTTTCTAATTCCTTATACTGCCTTATTTCTTGAAGCATTTATGTCAGCTTAGTTGATATACCCTTAAAAATTCCTTCTTGTAGACTCTATTTAGATTAGCTGTCCTTATAATGATCTAATCATCTATTTTTTTTTGCCCATTTCAATATCTATCAGTTGGTCCATCTATCTACCCATTTACCTATATTTGCAACTATCAATCCAACTGTAAAAGGTTTTCTATGTTATCTAGAAAAGCACCCGAAACTACTAAATATGCAGTGAAAATTGGTGGGTTAAACGAATAAATGAATAATGCATATGACACAAAATTATTTCTAAGGAAATCAATATGTGAATCTATATTACTATTATTATATATAGTATACATGAATCTGTATTACTATATATATTTTTTCAAGATTATATTTTATTTATTTATTTATTTATTTTTATTTGGTATTATTAATCCACAATTACATGTGCAATATTATGATTATTAAACTACCCACTTCATCAGGCCCCCCCGAAAAACCCCATTACAGTCACTGTCCATCACCATAGTGAGATGCTATAGAAACACTACTTGTCTTCTCCAAGTTGTACAGCCCTCCCCATGTCCCCCCAACATTACATCTGCTAATCGTAATGCCCCTTTTTCCCTCTTATCCCACCCTTCCCACCCATCTTCCCCAGTCCCTTTCCCTTTGGTAACTGTTAGTCCGTTCTTGGGTTCTGTGAGTCTGCTGCTGCTTTGTTCCTTCAGTTTTTTTCTTTTTCTTATACTCCACATATGAGTGAAATCATTTGATACTTGTCTTTTTCTGCTTGGCTTATTTCACTGAGCATAATACCCTCTAGCTCCATCCATGTTGTTGCAAATGGTAGGATTTGTTTTCTTCTTATGGCTGAATACTATTCCATTCTGTATATGTACTTCTCCTTTATCCATTCATCTACTGATGGACACTTAGGTTGCTTCCATTTCTTGGCTATTGTAAGTAGTGCTGCAATAAACATAGGGGTGCATCTGTCTTTTTCAAACTGGCCTCCTGCATACTTAGGGTAAATTCCTAGGTGTGGAATTCCTGGGTCAAATGGTATTTCTATTTTGAGATTTTTGAGGAACCTCCACACTGCTTTCCACAATGTTTGAACTAATTTGCATTCCTACCAGCAGTGTAGGAGGGTTCCCTTTTCTCCACATCCTCACCAACATTTGTTCTTGTTTGTGTTTTGGATGTTGGCCATCCTCACTGGTGTGAGGTGATATCTCATTGAGGTTTTAATCGGTATTTCTCTGATGATTAGCGATGTGGAGCAACTTTTCATGTGCCTGTTGGCCATCTGAATTTCTTCTTTGGAGAATTGTCTATTCATGTCCTCTGCCCATTTCTTAATTGGATTATTTGCTTTTTGTTTGTTAAGGTGCGTGAGCTCTTTATATATATTGGATGTCAACCCCTTATTGGATATGTCATTTATGAATATATTCTCCCATACTGTAGGAAGTCTTTTTGTTCTACTGATAGTGTCCTTTGCTGTACAGAAGCTTTTCAGCTTGATATAGTCCCACTTGTTCATTTTTGCTTTTGTTTCCCTTGCCCGGTGAGATATGATCATGAAGAAGTCGCTCATGTTTATGTCTAAGAGATTTTTGCCTATGTTTTTTTCTAAGAGTTTTATGGTTTCATGACTTACATTCAGGTCTTTGATCCACCTTGAGTTTACCTTTGTGTATGGGGCTAGACAGTAGTCCAGTTTCATTCTCTTACATGTAGCTTTCCAGTTTTTCCAACACCAGCTGCTGAAGAGGCTGTCATCTCTCCATTGTATATCCAAGGCTCCTTTATCAAATATTAATTGACTCTATATGTTTGGGTTAATGTTTGGATTTTCTACTCTCTCCACTGGTCTGTGGGTCTGTTTTTGTGCCAATACCAAATTGTCTTGATTACTGTGGCTTTGTAGTAGAGCTTGAAGTCAGGGAGCATAATTCCCCCTGTTTTATTCCTCCTTCTCAGGATTGCTTTGGCTATTCAGGGTCTTTTGTGGTGCCATATGAATTTCAGAATTATTTTTTCTAGTTCATTGAAGAAAGCTGTTGGTAGTTTGATAGGGATTGTATTGAATCTGTAGATTGCTTTAGGTAGTATAGCCATTTTGACAATATTTATTCTTCCTAGCCAAGAGCATGGGATGCATTTCCATTTGTTAGTGTCCTCTTTAATTTCTCTTAGGGGTGTCTTGTAGTTTTCAGAGTACAGGTCTTTCACTTCCTTCGTTAGGTTTATTCCTACATATTTTATTCTTTCTGATGCAATTGTGAATGGAATTGTTTTTCTTATTCCTCTTTCTCTTAGTTCATCATTAGTGTATAGGGGAGCAACAGATTTCTGTGTGTTAATTTCGTATTCAGCAACTTTGCTGAATTCAGATATTAGTTCCAGTAATTTTGGGGTGGAGTCTTTAGTGTTTTTTATGTACTGTATCATGTCATCTTCAAATAGTGACAATTTGACTTCTTCTTTACCAATTTGGATGCCTTGTATGTCTTTGTTTTGTCTGTTTGCTGTGGCTAGGACCTCCAGTACTATGTTGAATAACAGTGGAGAGAGTCGGCATCCCTGTCTTGTTCCTGATCTTAGATGAAAAGCTTTCAGCTTCTCGCTGTTGAGTATGATGTCATCTGTGGGTTTGTCCTATATGGCCTTTATGATGTTGAGGTACTTGCCCTCTATACCCATTTTGTTGGGAGTTTTAATCATGAATGGATGCTGAATTTTGTCAAATGCTTTTTCAGCATCTGTGGAGATGATCTTGTGGATTTGTTCTCCTTTTTGTTGATGTGGTGGATGATATTGATGGATTTTCAAATGTACCATCCTTACATCCCAGGGATGAATCCCACTTGATCATGGTGTATGACCCACTTGATGTATTTTTGAATTCCGTTTGCTAATATTTTGTTGAGTATTTTTGCATCTACGTTCATCAGGGATAATGGTCTGTGATTTTCTTTTTTGGTGAGGTCTTTGCCCGGTTTTTGTATTAGTGTAATGCTGGCTTCATAGAATGAGTTTGGAAGTATTCCCTCCTCTTCTATTTTTTGAAAAACGTTAAGGAGAATGGGTGTTATTTCTTCTCTATATGTCTCGTCGAATTCAGAGGTGAATCCATCTGGTCCGGGGGTTTTGTTCTTGGGTAGTTTTTTGATTACTGAATCAATTTCATTGCTGGTGATTGGTCTGTTTAGTGTTTTTGTTTCTTGCTTGGTCAGTCTTGGAAGGTTGTATTTTTCTAAGAAGTTGTCCATTGCTTCTTTGTTTTCCAGCTTGTTAGGATATAGATTCTTATAATATTCTCTTACAATTCTTTGTATTTCTGTGGGGTCCCTCGTGATTTTTCCTTTCTCATTTCTGATTCTGTTTATATGTGTAGATTCTCTTTTTCTCTTTATATGTCTGGCTAGTTGTTTATCTATTTTGTTTATTTTTTCAAAGAACCAGGTCTTGGTTTCATTGATTATTTCTATTGTTTTATTCTTCTCAATTTTATTTATTTCTTCTCTGATATTTATTATGTCCCTCCTTCTTGTGACATTGGGCCTCATTTGTTCTTCTTTTTCCAATTTCAGTAATTGTGCCTTTATTCATTTGGAAATGTTCTTCCTTCTTTAAATAGGCCTGGATTGCAATATACTTTCCTCTTAGAACTGCCTTTGCTGCGTCCCACAGAAGTTGTGGCTTTGTGTTGTTGTTGTCATTAGTCTACATATATTCTTTGATTTCTGTTTTGATCTGGTCGTTAACCCATTGATTAATTAGGAGAGTGTTGTTAAGTCTCCATGTATTTGTGAGCTTTTTTGATTTCTTTCTAAAATTTATTTCTAGTTTTATACCTTGGTGATCTGAGAAGTTGGTTGGTAGGATTCAATATTTTTGAAATTACTGAGGTTCTTTGTGGCCTAGTTTATGATCTATTCTTGAAAATGTTCATGTGC
>JAVSCE010019651.1:0-194954 GCA_032199065.1 Smutsia gigantea
AATTTTCTCTGAGATCTTAGCCCATGATATCTGTTGGCCTAGTTGATCTCTACTGTCTTCAAACAGCTGTTTTATTAAATATGTATTATTTTATCCTATCTTTGTATCTTCTTTTTTATTATTATTTTTTAATTAAGGTTTCATTCATATACAATCTTATGCTCAGGTTTCACATGAGCAACATTGTGGTTACTACATTCCCCCATTATCAAGTCCCCACCACATACCCCATTACAGTCACTGTCCATCAGTGTAGAAAGATGCTATAGAGTCATTACTTGTCTTTTCTGTGCTATACTGCCTTCCCTGTGCCCCCCCTACATTATGTGTGATAATTGTAATGCCCTTTAATCCCCTTATCCTTCCCTTCCCACCAACCCTCCCCAGTCCCTTTCCCTTTGGTAACTGTTATCCATTCTTGGGTTCTAGGAGTCTGCTGCTGTTTCAGTTTTTGCTTTGTTCTTATACTCCACAGGTGAGTGAAATCATTTGATACTTGTCTTTCTCCGCCTGGCTTATTTCACTGAGCATAATACCCTCTAGCTTCATCCATGTTGTTGCAAATGGTAGGATTTGTTTTCTCCTTATGGCTGAATAATATTCCATTGTGTATATGTACCACCTCTTCTTTATCCATTCATCTACTGATGGACACTTAGGTTGCTTTCATGTCTTGGCTATTGTAAATAGTGCTGCAATAAACATAGGGCTGCATATGTCTTTTTGAATCTGTGATCCTGTTTTAGAATAAATTCCTATGAGTGGAATTCCTGAGTCAAATGGAATTTCTATTTTTAATTTTTTGAGGAACCTCCATATTGCTTTCCACGATGGTTGAACTAATTTACATTCCCACCAGCAGTGTAGGAGTGTTCCCTTTCTCCGCATCCTTGCCAGCATTTGTTCCTAGTCTTTTCAATGTTGGCCATCCTAACTGGTGTGAGGTGATATCTCATTGTGGTTTTAATTTGCATTTCTCTGATGATTAGCAATGTGGAGCATCTTTTCATGCTCCTGTTGGCCATCTGAATTTCTTCTTTGGAGAAGTGTCTGTTTAGATGCTCTGCCCATTTTTTAATAGGGTTATTTGCTTTTTGGGTGTTGAGACATATGAGTTCTTTATATATTTTGCATGTCAACCCCTTATCAGATATGTCATTTACAAATATATTCTCCCATACTGTAGGATGCCTTTCTGTTCTACTGATGGTGTCCTTTGCTGTACAGAAGGTTTTTAGTTTGATGTAGTCCCATTTGTTCATTTTTGCTTTTGTTTCCCTTGCCCGAGGAGATGTGTTCATGAAGAAGTTGCTCATGTTTATATTCAAAAGATTTTTGCCTATGTTTTCTTCTAAGAGTTTTATGGTTTCATGACTTACATTCAGGTTTTTGATTCATTTCAAGTTTACTTTTGTGTTTATGGAGTTAAACAATAATCCAGTTTCATTTTCTTGCATGTAGCTGTCCAGTTTTGCCAACACCAGTTGAAGAGGCTGTCATTTCCCCATTGTATGTCCATGGCTCCTTTATCATATATTAATTGGCCATATATGGTTGGGTTTATATCTGGGCTCTCTAGTCTGTTCCATTGGTCTATGTGTCTGTTCTTGTGCCAGTACCAAATTGTCTTGATTACTGTGGCTGTGTAGTAGAGCTTGAAGTCAAGGAGCGTAATTCCCCCAGCTTTGTTCTTCCTTCTCAGGATTGCTTTGGCTATTCAGGGTCTTTTGCGGTTCCATATGAAGTTTACAACTATTTGCTCTAGTTCATTGAAGAATGCCATTGGTATTTTGATAGGGATTGCACCGAATCTGTATAGTGCTTTAGGCAGGATGGCTATTTTGGCAATATCAATTCTTCCTATCTGTGAGCATGGGATGTGTTTCCATTTATTGGTATCTTCTTTAATTTCTCTTATGAGTGTCTTTCACTTCCTTGGTTAGGTTTATTCCTAGGTATTTTATTCTTTTTTGATGCAATTGTGATCGAATACAAGTATTGCCACTCTTGCTTTTTTCTCCCTCTTCTCTGCATGAAATATCTTTTTCCATCCTTTCACTTTTAGTCTATGTATGTGTTTGGGTTTGAAGTAGATCTCTTGTAGGCTACATATAGACAGGTCTTTCTTTTTTTATCCATTCTGTAACTCTATGTCTTTTGATTGGTGTATTCAGTCCATCGACATTTAGGTGATTATCAATAGATATGTACTTATTGCCACTGCAGGCTTTGGATTTGTGGTTACCAAAGGTTCAAGGGCAGCTTCTTTACTATCTAATAATCTAACTTAACTCATTTATTACATTATTATAAACACAATCTGATGATTCTTTTTCTCCATACTTTTTATTCCTCCTCCACTCTTTATATGTCAGGTGTCATATTCTGTACTCTTTGTGTATCCCTCGACTGACTTTGTGGGTAGCTGATTAAATTTTGCATTTCTTTAGTATTTAATTGATCTGCTTCCTTTACTGTAGCTTATTTTCTCTGGTGACAGCTATTTAGCTTTAGAAATATATGTTGAATCCTTACACTTCATCCCCACTGTCACCCCATGCCCCAATATAACATATCATTCCTGGATTGTGGTGAGAGCTTCCTAACATGACTCAGTCCATTCTTTACATGGCTCCAAAGTTGACATTTAAAAAATGTAAAGATTGTGACTGGGAGCTGAAAATAGGGAATATACATGAGAAAGAGAAGTAAATAAAGTAATCTAAGGCTTACTGTTGTTCATGACTAAGAGGCCTGACCAATGAATGGTCTCTATTCATTTAGAAGGGGTCTCATAGTCTAATAGCCTTAAGGGAGTAAGGGCTTTACATCTTAGCTTCAGTAGCTTTTCATTACTTTCAGCATAAAATACAGACCATGGACTGTAGAGCCCTGCTTGATCTGCCTATTACCCCAAGCCATTCCTTACAGCACCAGCCACACTGGCCTCCTTTTACTTCAAGTCTTTTACACTATTATTTCTTCTTTTCATAATTCATGTTGCTCATCTCACATTAAGCCTCAGTTCAACAGTCATCTCTCATCTCTGCTCGATCCATGTGTGACTCCAAGTTATTCTCTATCATGCCATATAGCTTATTGACTTTGCAATTTATAGGACAATGCAGAATTGTTTTTTTATGTTTTCATTGTTGTTCACTTCTGATGTTGTATTGAAATTTTAGGAATCTTCTATGTCCTTTTTACTCCTATAGCACTTAGCATAATACCTGGCTGAGTGTAGGTGCTCCCTGATAATTATTGAATAAATAAATACTGGGAAGGGCTCTCAAGTTTTCTCCAAAGTTCCAAAAAGTTCTAATGAATCTATAATTTTGTTGAAATAAAATCTAATTTCTCAAGTATTAGCATTCATAATAAAAATGATTTATTCTTCAGCTTTATGTTTTGAATTTATATATAGTATAGCCAATTATATTTTATTGCAAGTCTAAAGCAGTTCTGTTATATCTCAGATCAAGTAGGCTTTATGAGCCTTCCAGGGAGCCTAAAGTGTATTTATTACATTGTTTCTGTATGAAAATGGGGTCCATGGTCCAAATAACAAAAGATTTACTTTCCAACAAACTGAGTTCAAAAGTAATTTTTACACTGATGATAGTCTATATGAGTTCTGAGCAATCATTAAATTTTTGGGTCAGAAACCAAGTTTCATTAAGAATATCTTAACCATGCAGCAGCCATCTTAAGCTCTGTTTTCAGAAGTAGGGAAGATCTAAATTGCAAAAAGGTAAATATAGTCCCTTTATATGGGAGAAGGAGGGTGTATTGTCTATAATTTCAGCCTCATGTGACGTACACTCCGCTCTTGACATTGGACTTCAGTGCAATATTTCAAGTGTCTGGACAATCAGAAAGATAGTCTTTAAATGAGTATCTTTGTTATAGACTGTCAAAAAACAGCATTAAAAAAGAAGATATTTATCAGTACCTGTTTGGTGGTTGTTTAAAAAATTGGGGGGTTGATAGTCTTTAAATGAGTATCTTTGTTATAGACTGTCAAAAAACAGCATTAAAAAAGAAGATATTTATCAGTACCTGTTTGGTGGTTGTTTAAAAAATTGGGGGGTTGAGACCCATTCTGTTTCTTATTCATCTGAGAAAAGACATAGAGAAGGTATTCTCTTCTACATGAAAATAATATTTGTGTTTTGTATTCATATTTTTCAATAATATTTATGTAACTACTTCATGAGATTCATAGGATAATCTCTAGTATTTCAACCAACTATTTTTACTTCCTTAAGGAATGGTTTTATTTTATATAAGTAAAGAGTTTTACTTTTAAAAAATTGAACAGGACTTTAACATGCTTTCCTGGCCAGAAATTAAAATATAATTTACTCACAGATAATATCTAAATTTCTGTATTAATAGTCACAAAGTCAAAGTGTTGTTCCAATAAAAAAAAGTTATATAAGTTTAGTGGCTCTCAGGAACAGCTCCATGTCAATGTGTCAACAGAACTCTATTTATACTTGTTATTCTTAAATGGATTTTATTTTCTCTGAAGTTCAGCAAAACAATATGATCTTTAAAAGCGTTAGCGAAGAAAGAAAATGAGCTAAACCTGTGTTATAGTAAGTGAATATTGCACATTAAGTTGTGTGTGTGGATGTTATTCATATTATGGAAATACATTTCTCCCCCTGCAAGCCTAATGTTAGACAAACAACTCCCCATAACAGGCTGCATTGGTCAGTGTGTCCCTGGAAGAAGGTGTTTGTATCTCAGAGGTAGCATAAGCCCCATTAGATGTGGTGTTGCTATGGTAACTGCTCTCTCCTTTTTAATTGAATAGCATAGTAAGCAGTCTTATAAAACCCACCAACCCATAACTTCCTGGTGCCTCAAGGTAGCTTTAACTTCACCACCTTCTCTTTGTCTTTATTTTTTTCAAGCTAAAGGATTCAATTATTTGGCCATACCTGTCTTATGAGTCTGATGTGTCTTGGAACTTAAATCCTTGGGTTGTTGACCACAGATGATTTCTAAACAAGAGCTCAATGTAGTTATAAAATCAAATACAAAATTTCAGTTGCAAAAACAAAAGCAAACTTCTACCTAAGGCCATGCCTATAAAACTCAAACTGAAGAAGGCTCCACCCAGTGTTTGACCATGTCATTTCACCAAAACTTCCCTACATCTGGCACAGTACAAACAAGTCATTCTAAAAATGTGAGAACCACAAAGAGTGTTGTGTTAAATTAAGTCTTGGGAAACAGACTCATATATTTTAGATTAAACAGAAATTTTCCTAGGATCCAAGAGTCCTATTTTCCTTTCTGACTTAAACACACACCTCATAAAGTATCTACAACTTAGAGCAGAGATGTTACATGGGGTCGAGTAAAATCTAATGTAACTTCCTCCCCACACCCTTTGCTTCCTACAGACAATAATTCTTTCTGGCTATTTTTCTACTTAGCTATGCTTAAGCTATTAGTAAATCTCTTTAAAAAATAAAATTGACTGTATAATAATTGCTATTGCTCTGTAGGAAATTAAGGCTGTTATAACTTGTTCTATTTGTGGAAGAGAGGGTATTATGATATGATAAAAATGTTATTCCAATAATATTAATCTAGTGTCAACAAATCCTCTCTTCCTACTGAGAACATTGTGATTTTTAAAGACTGAGAGCGTAGTGACAAGCGGAGATAGCTGTACGTTTATATTGGGTATTGACCCTTCACAAACACAGAGAGATCAGAATTTACCATGTCCAACTTCCCATGCAATTTGAGGTTTTCTTTACAATATTACCTAAAGTTAATCTGAAAACATGTTCCTATCTGATCTCTTAGTGCTCTTAAATTTTGATGCAACTACATATAGTTGATTGATTATTTCTTTCTCAAATTCATTAGCATCTTTTTACAAGGTGAATAGTTTAGTTTATATTTAGGAAATGAATAAATACCATTGCAGAGGGGATAATTATGGCAGCTTACTCTGCATGGTGTTATTCTGCCTACCTCAGAGAAAGGCTGGCAGAAATAAAGAAATTGGAACAAGGACTTAAGTATAAGAATGAACTGTACCTACATTATCTTTGCAAGAAACACATTCCATTGAGCTGAGGGGATGGAGAACTTCAGGTGAGAAACATTGGGGACATTCTTCCATTGGTTGCTTGTTTCTACTGCCTTGCAAGGCCCTAATCACTCCTTACCTGGTCATTTTTCAGTATTGTGTTTGCAACCTTGAGGAATGAGATAATGTCTCCTTCTGAGACAAAGAGCATGTTTGCTCACTGCTTGCTATAAAACAGCAGGGGCCCAATCTCAGTGTTCCCTGGCTATTAGGCAAAGCCACTGCAGGTGTAGCATTAATTGAGGCTCTTGCATCACCACTGTGGGACATGGGGGCCAAGGACGAAAGGATGTAAACATGCTGTGTAAGTAATAAAGTCCCTGTCTCTGACTCAGGAGTCTTGTGTCTTTTAGCAGCATCCATGCAGCAGTAGTAAGCTTATTTATTAGCTTCTAAGTGGGGTAAAATCCCAGACCAGGTAGGAGGAAGTCACATTAATTCACTCCTGCATCCTTTTGTGGGTGGCATTAATAGATAGACCACCAAAGCTGTAACCTGATTTTTGCCAGAAAAAGAGAATTATAACTTAATTATTCTATAGCTGAAGCCATTCCCTTGTTAAATGTTCCAGAAATGAGTAAAACTTTTCTCCACATGCACTCTACGTAGAATATTCTCACTGGTCTTACTATCAAGAAGAGTGGAGCAATTGATTATGTCCTATGAAGAGATATGGAGAAAAGTGATTGATCACATTTCCTTCTATTTGCCATCTGACAAAAAGTTGAAAGTCAAGTGTGAGTTCCACTCATGCCAAGTGCATATAATTCATAGTATATATGTTACTCCTGTGAAATTACACCCATCCTCTTGTTTTCCTTTCTTATTAGCATAGATATTGGAGTCATACAGACCTGGTTTTGAGTCCTGCTTCCATCGATCATTAACCGGTTAACTTCAGGTGAGTTCTTTCACCTCCTTAACATTCCTTGCTCTCATTTATGAAATGAGATCAATATTGGTACCTAACTAATAGGATTATTTCAAGGAAAGTCCACGGTTCCTAATGCATAATGAAAATTCAGCTAAGTGCTCATTACTTTATTTGTTACCTTGCCATATTTTTGCACCTGTGTAAACCACTTTATATCTTCTTTTGTTCATGTAAGAAGATGAATAAATAAAAATATGCCTGGTATGTGGCTACTATCCTCTGGATATTTGGTCCCTGGCTATACAGCAAAGCCTTTGCAGGTGAAATCCTAGCGCAGTATGATGGTTTTAGGAGGAAGGGCCTTTGGAAAGTGCTTACATCAGGAGGTGGAGTCCTCAGGAGTGGAATCAGTGTTCTTATAAAGAGACTCCACAGAGGTCCCTGAGCCCTTCCACTGTGGAAAGGTACGAGAAGCCTGTGACCTGGGAGAGGGCCCTCACCCAACCTTGCTGGCATTTGATCACAGACTTCCGGCCTCCAGAACTGTGAGAAATGAAGTTCTGTTGTTTAAAAGCCACCCAGTCTGAGATATTTTATGGTAGTGGCTTCAACAGACCAAGAGCGCGGCAGTAACAGCAACTCCGCCTGCAGGGTCTAAGGTTTCAGGCGTTTCTCACACTGCTGCTCTCGTCTTCTTGGCTAGAGAGGAGTGCTGGAGCTGGCCAGCACCACTCTGGTCATGACTAAAGATCCTGATGGCCACGTCCCCAACTATGACCCTGACCAATGGTGGGGGATGGGTGAGAATGAGAATTCGCTCAGTATGATGGATGGTTGACTAAAGCCAAGGCCTGAACCAAATTCACGTCATCTAGACATTTGCTCTGCTGGTCAGCATAGCTCTGTGCTGCTAGCAAGGCAACTGGAGCGCCCTCAAGCCTGTCTCCCCCATCAGCTAAGAGACACAGCCAGGTTTCTTGATTTGTTCCATCCAGGGCTTGTACTAACACCCGTACAGACCCTCAGCCTTCAGTCAAGCCTTGCTTTCTCACCTCGCTGTGTGCCCTGGCGCAAGTCATGTCACCTTGTTGGTTTCTCACCCACGACATGGAGGTAATGATATTCAGAGATGCTGTAAGAATGATGGAAGTGAACTTATATGTAAGTATGTAAAATACGGTGCCTAGCCCAGAGGAGATACTTTGCAATTGTAAATTTGGTTCTATTTCCCTTTTCTTAGTGGGAGAGAAAGGGGTTTCAGATTGACCCTAAAGTTAGTAATAGAAAAAACAAAGGGTTTATTTCCCTAAGTGGCTCTATTCCATTCATTTAGCCTAGTGAAATCAGACCTCAGGACAAAACCTAAGGCACAGTCTTCTACTCACAGTCATTTCTTGCTTCTCTCTTGTCAGAGGTACTTGGCTACTACATGTGAGTGAGTGAATGAAGACAGGTGTGCATGCAGAAAGGGCGAGGAAGGGAGAGTAGGTGTTTGGTACTTTTCCTCCTTGTTAGTAGTGGTGCCGTGGGAAATGAAGTCTCAGGGACCCTGGGCAGTAGGCAGAATTCCAAGATGACCCCCAGGGACTTACATCCATGTGCAGTTCCCACCCCTTTACTGTGGAAGGAGCCGTGAAACAAGACAAGACATCGCTCCCATTAGGTTACATGGCAGATGCGATTGGTGAATCACAAATGTAATTTTCGTTACTAAGGAGCTGACCTTGTGTTAACCAAAAGTGAGATTACTTGGGGGTCCTGACTTACTCACATGAGCTCTTTAAATCTGGGTCCTGAGGAGGAAGACAGACAAGACCTAAGATTTGAAGCATGAGAGGAATTTGACTTGCCACTGATGGCTGGGATACGGAAGGGGCCATACGGCCAGGAATGTGGGTGCCTGTGGGAGCCGAGAGAGCCCCTGGCTGAGAGCCAGTGAGATAAAAGGGGCCTTTGCCCCAGAACTGCAAGAAACTCAATTCTCCCAACACTAAGAATGAGCTTGGAAGTGAATTTTCCCCCAGAGCCTCCGAATGAGGCCTGAGACTGGCTGACATCTTCATTTCAGACTTGCAAGACTCTAAGCAGAGAAACCAGCCATTCTATGCCTAGACTTCTGACTTGGCGGAAGGAACCTCTAATGTAATAAATGTGTGTTGTATTAAGATGCTGGGTCTTCAGTGATCTGTTGCACAGCAATAGAGAACTAACACACTCTGGGTGGCACGTAAGAGCTCACAGAGATGTGCAAGGAAGCACCTGGGGAGGGCCAGAAGTTCCAGCCCGGCTATCTTCGCGTTAGAGCTGTCACTGCGAGACGCTGTCCCCTTGAGCCACACCCCCCTCAGGTTTAACACCTTCACCCCCACCCACAGCTTGGGAATGAGGTACTGGGAGTCAGTCCCTCTTTGGTATGGCTTCTAATTCATGCCTTAAAATGCCAGGCTTCCCTGAAATAGTCGGTTTAACTTTGATTCTCTCCCATTCATGATGTGCTCATTTATTTCTTCCTGCCTTTGAATGTCCTTACTTCTCTATTGTTATTATTATATCCTACTTATCCTTCTAAGGTCCTGGGATGCAGACACTCCATTTGCTTCTTTTGCTCTTCTTCAGTACCTAACAGTTTTTGCCAATTCCAATATTGATTAAAGGAACAATGACATGATAAGTCATGCTTATGCTTCAAGTCATAAACCAATCAATATGTCATTTTCTGATCTAGGATCCACCTGAGAGATGGATAAACTACCAGGACAGAGCTCACTGGTGCACAGAGGGCTGCAGTGGAAGTGGGAGCCCTTCCTTCTGGCTGGGAAAGGAAAAGTTCTATTTGCAGAGTTGTCAAAGAGTAATAGCAGAGGTGAGCTGCGGGGTGGTTATCCATGAATTAACCAGCATTAATTAATATAGCATAATTAAATTAACATCAATATAGCACAGCTCTACTTCCACTTACACAGCATGACTCAGAGTCATGTCCATCTGATGATACATCCAGAGAGCTCCCATTTAAGGAAATGGAACAGTCTGTCAGGGACGTGCTGGTACATGAAAATGACAGAGAGCAATGGACCGGATATTTTTAAAGAAAGGTTTCATCAAGAAGGAAAATGATAATGTGTCCCCAGAGTATCTTGTATTGGCTGTTTTCCCAACTAGCTTCCTGTACTCGGTTGATACACAACTAAAGTCAATCATGGCACGAGGTGTGCCTCACCTACGCCCTCAAAAGCCATAGTCGGCCCACCTTCTCAGGGGAAACTAGTGGGGGAACAGGCCACACAGGGGCAGAGGAAAGCCATACCTCTGTTATTAAGTTCTAAACTGTATGCCTTTGACTTAAGAGATGGCAGCTGTTTGTGAATGCTGGGACCAAGAAGGCCTTACAAATGCAAATGGACCAACAGTAAGAGTGGCAGGAAGATGGAAAACAGCATGGCATGTTAGAGACAGAATCAAGGTTATGGGCCATCCACTCCATCAAAACTACTTAGTGGTTCCCTAACAAATACGAATGGATAACCAGGAGTCACCAGATGATTGAGTAAAACCTACAAGAGGGCCTATAACATTAATCAAAGAGGGCTTATGAAAAAGAATAATTGATTCTGGAAGGAAGCAGGTAATTCAAGGAGAAAGAGAACTTAACAATTATGATTTGAGTATTCTCAGAGAGATTTGAGACACTGTCTTATCCAGAGTTAAATGGGATCAAAGAACTAAAAACGGTTCTTG
This sequence comes from Smutsia gigantea, assembly GCA_032199065.1. Lineage (NCBI taxonomy): Eukaryota > Metazoa > Chordata > Mammalia > Pholidota > Manidae > Smutsia > Smutsia gigantea. The sequence continues at coordinate 10,731 of JAVSCE010019651.1, forward strand.
GAAATGAAAAGTATGGTTGTCAAAATAAAACATTGGAAAGGGTAACTAAATAATAACTTGGATACAAGTTATTAAAGTGCACGATCCACAAGACTCAAAGATGTTTATCCCTCCATGTGCTTACATCTAAGAACATACAGCAAAATGACAGAGATGAAAAACATGAGAGAAAAAATTGAGATGAGAGTTATGTTTATTACCATATCTTAAATAAAGGGTTCAGAAACAAAGACAAATTGTTGAAGATGTAACAGAGGAAAGTTTCTCTGAGCAAAAACTGACATCATCAGATTTGAAAGGGGCTACAAAGTAACTGCATTCATTTAAAAACATATTTATTGAGCTCAGTTTATTCAGAATTTTGTGGATATGGAAATGAGTATCAAAAAGAATAAAAAGTAATTTTAAAAATCTATGGTAGGTAGTATTTTAAGATGGCCTCCAAGATCCCCACCCCTTTAAGGCATGCCCTGGGAAATCCCCCCTTGAGTATGGGGTGGGGCTAATGACCACGATGGGGGTTCCTTCCACACTATATCACATTAAATGTGAAAAGATTTTACAGATATAACTAAGGTGCCTAACCAGTCTGAGCTGAGTCATCCATACCTAGGATAATCTCCTGGGTGTGCATGACCTAATCAAATGAGCTCTTTTACGGTGGGTTTAGGATTCCTCTGAACTTAGAGACTAGATTTTTTTTTTTGCTGCCTTCGGAAAAGCAAAAGCCGCCACAAATTCCACAGCCTCAAGGGAGTAAATTCTGCCAACAACCTGAAGGACCACAGAAGTAAATCCTTCCATAGTTGAGCATCTGGATGAGAATGCAGCCCAGCAAACACCTTAATTTTAGCCATGTAAGACCCCAGCAGAGGATTTACCTAAGCCTTTCCTGGACTTCTGACTTGTAGAAACTACAAGAGGTGTGTTTTTTAGACTGCTAAATCTGTGGTTATTTGTTAAGCAGCAATAGAAATCTAATACAAAATCTACATGTATTACAGTGAACTTTCATAACTCCAAGTGTAAAGGAAAGCTCCTTAAGGCTTTCAAAGAAAAATTTTAAAGTTATAAAAATTAGAATAACTTTAGCCTTGTCATGAACAACATGATATTCTAGCAAATAATGGAACAATCCCTTCAATGTTCTGAGGGAAAATGATCTGGACCCAAATGATTAATAAAATGAGAGAATGAAATAAGGACATTTTCTATCATGCAGGACTTTGAAAATACACTATCCATATGGCATGACTTTGAGAAAATTATAGAATATAATGATTAAAAAATCATTCCCTTTCCTCTTAGAATAGCCTCCTTAGAGGAATACACATGAATATATGCCAAATGTGTAATTGGATCTGTACTATATATATATATATATATAGTAAAGTATTATCATAGTATTTATAATAAATGCTGCTTTTGTTTTTTTTTACATTTTTTTTTCAGGTAGACTATATAGAGACTAATGAGCACCAGATTCACTGATCTTGATTAGGTTTGATGAATTTTAAGGATGTATAAACCTCAGTAATGACTACCAAGATCAAAATATCAAACATGTCCAGCGCCCCAGAAGGTGCCGTGATGCCCCTTCCCAGTCACGGGGTGACCACCAGTCCCACCTTCGCCATTCATGAGTTTGGTCTGTTCTTGAACTTCATCTAAATGCAGTCCTACAGTGTGTACTACTTTGTGTCTGGCTTCTGCTGTGAGTCATTCTTATCACTGTGTTTGCCAGTAGTTCATCCTTTTTTCATCGCTGCATAGTATTTAATATGTCACTTCATATACCACAGGTCAGCCATTCTCCTCTTGGACACTGGAGTCATCCGTGGGTTTTGGCTGTCATGCTGTAAACATCCTGCCTGGGTATTCCAACGCTTGTGTGCACTCTTTTGTGGGTGAGTAAGTATCCAGGGGTGGGATTGCTGGGTCATAGGGTTATAGGCATTTTTATTATACTATTGCTTTTTAACATTTGTGATCAACTTAGGGAAAACATTGAATGTTCATGTATAGTAATAGAGTACATGAAAATAACAAAAATCTTCGTAATTTAAAAGTAAGGTTATTACTAACAGAAGAGCCAAGTGGAAAACAAAAATACCTCAGCTTATTCATATCTGCCAGCTATAGTTAGGGTGAACTTCTTGAAATTGTATTCTGATCATATTTGCCTCTGCTTAAGTGCCTTCCCCTCACTCTTAGGGTAAAGGCAAAATGCTTCTAAAAACTCTGCAAAGCTCCGCACAGCCAGCCTATTTGTTTTAGCTCTTTGCTCTTTCTAGCTTTCTCCACTGGACTCCCATTGGCTTCTTTTATATCAGACTCACCATGACTTCTCCACCACAGGGCCTTCACATGCTGTGTTCCTCTGCCTGGAATGCTCTTTTTTTTGCTATCATTAATGTACAGTTACATGAACAACATTATGGTTACTAGACTCCGCCATTATCAAGTCCCCAACCACAAACCCCCTTACAGTCACTGTCCATTAGCAAAGTAAGATGCTATACAATCACGATTTGTCTTCTCTGTGTTTTACTGCCCTCCCCGTGTCCCCCCCACATTATACATGCTAATCATAATGACCCTTTTTCTCCCTTATCCCTCCCTCCCTTCCCACCTATGCTCCCCAATCTGTTTCCCTTTGGTAACTGTTAGTCCATTCTTGGGTTCTGTGAGTCTGTTGCTGTTTTGTTCCTTCAGTTTTTCCTTTGTTCTTATACTCCACAGATGAGTCAAATCATTTGATACTTGTCTTTCTCCGCCTGGCTTATTTCACTGAGCATAATACCCTGTAGCTCCATCCATATTGTTCCAAATGGTAGGATTTGTTTTCTTCTTATGGCTGAATAATATTCTATTGTGTATATTTACCACATCTTCTTTATCCATTCATCTACTGAGGGATACTTAGGTTGCTTCCATATCATGGCTATTGTAAATAGTGCTGTGATAAACATAGGGGTGTATATGTATTTTTCAAACTGGACTCCTGAATTCTTAGGATAAATTCCTAGGAGTGGGATTCCTGGGTCAAATGGTATTTCTATTTTTAGCTTGTTGAGGAACCCCCATACTGCTTTCCACAATGGTTGAACTAGTTTACATTCTCACCAGCAGTGTAGGAGACTTCCTCTTTCTCCACATCCTCGCCAAAATTTGTTGTTTGTCTTTTGAATTTTAGCCAACCTAACTGGTGTGAGGTGATATCTCATTGTGATTTTAATTTGCATTTCTCTGATGATTAGTGATGTGGAGCATCTTTTCATGTGCCTGTTGGCCATCTGAATTTCTTCTTTGGAGAAGTGTCTGTTCAGCTCCTTTGCCCATTTTTTAATTGGCTTATTTGCTTTTTGTTTGTTGAGGTGCGTGAGTTCTTTATATATTTTGGATGTCAATCCCTTATCGGATATGTCATTTATGAATATATTCTCCCATACTGTAGGTCTTTTTGTTCTACTGGTGGTGTCCTTTGTTGTACAGAAGCTTTTTAGTTTGATATAGTCCCACTTGTTCATTTTTGCTTATTTCAGTTGCCCGGGGAGATATGTTCATGAAGAAGTTGCTCATGTTTATGTCCAAGAGATTTTTGCCTATGTTTTTTTCTATGAGCTTTATGGTTTCATGACTTACATTCAGGTCTTTGATCCATTTTGAGTTTACTTTTGTATGTGCAGTTCGACAATAATCCAGTTTCATTCTCTTACATGTAGCTGTTCAGTTTTGCCAACACCAGCTGTTGAAGAGGCTATCATTTCCCCATTGTATATCCATGGCTTCTTTATTGTATATTAATTGACCATATATGCTTGAGTTTATATCTGGGCTCTCTAGTCTGTTCCATTGGTCTTTAGTCTGTTCTTGTGCCAGTACCAAATTGTCTTGATTACTGTGGCTTTGTAGTACAGCTTGAAGTCAGGGAGCATAATTCCCCGTTTTATTCTTCCTTCTCAGGATTGCTTTTGCTATTCATGGTCTTTTGTGGTTCAGTATGAATTTTTGAACTATTTGCTCTAGTTCATTGAAGAATGCTGTTGGTATTTTAATAGGGGTTGCATTGAATTTGTAGATTGCTTTAGGCAGGATGGTCATTTTGACAATATTAATTCTTCCTAGCCAAGAGCATGGGATGAATTTCCATTTATTAGTGTCCTCTTTAATTTCACTTAAGAGTGTCTTGTAGTTTTCAGGATATAGGTCCTTCACTTCACACCTAGGTATTTTATATGTTTGGATGCGATTGTGAATGGAATTGTCTTCTTGATTTCTCTTGCTGCTAGTTCATTGTTAGTGTATAGGAATGCAACAGATTTCTGTGTATTAATTTTGTATCCCACAACTTTGTTGAATTCAGATATTAGTTCTAGTAGTTTTGGAGTGGATTCTTCAGGGTTTTTTATGTACAATATCATGTCATCTGCAAACAGGGATGGTTTGAATTCTTCCTTGCCAATCTGGATGCCTTTTATTTCTTTGTGTTGTCTGATTGCTGTGGCTAGGACCTCCAGTACTATGTTGAATAGAAGTGGGGAGAGTGGGCATCCTTATCTTGTTCCCGATCTTAAAGGAAAAGCTTTCAGCTTCTCGCTGTTAAGTATGATGTTGGCTGTGGGTTTGTCATATATGGCCTTTATTATGTTGAGGTACTTGCCCTCTGTAGCCATTTTGTTGATAGTTTTTATCATGAATGGATGTTGAATTTTGTCGAATACTTTTTCAGCATCTATGGAGATGATCATGTGGTTTTTGTCCTTCTTTTTGTTGATGTAGTGGATGATGTTGATGGATTTTCAAATGTTGTACCATCCTTGCATCCCTGGGATGAATCCCACTTGATCATGATGGATGATCTTTTTGATGTATTTTTGAATTTGCTTTGCTAATATTTTGTTGAGTATTTTTGTGTCTATGTTCATCAGGGGTATTGTCTGTAATTTTGTTTTTTTTGTGGTGTCTTTGCCTGGTTTTGGTATTAGAGTGATGTTGGCCTTGTAGAATGAGTTTGGGAGTATTCCCTTCTCCTATACTTTTTGGAAACCTTTGAGGAGGATGGGTATTAGGTCTTCACTAAATGTTTGATAAAATTCAGCAGTGAAACCATCTGGTGGAGGTGTTTTGTTCTTAGGTAGTTTTTTGATTATCAATTCAATTTCTTTGCTGGTAATTGGTCTATCCAGATTTTCTTTTTCTTCCTGGGTCAGCCTTGGGAGGTTGTATTTTCCTAGAAAGTTGTACATTTTTTCTAGGTTATCCAGTTTGTTACTGTATAATTTTTCATAGTGTTCTCTCATAATTCTTTTATTTCTGTGGTGTCCATAGTGATTTTTCCTTTCTCATTTCTGATTCTGTTTATGTGTGTAGACTCTCTTTTTTTCTTGATAAGTCTGGCTAAGGGTTTACCTATTTTGTTTATTTTCTCAAAGAACCAGCTCCTGCTTTCATTGATTCTTTCTATTGTTTTATTCTTCTCAATTTTATTTATTTCTGCTTTAATCTTTATTATGTCCTTCCTTCTACCGTCTTTGGGCCTCATTTGTTCTTCCTTTTCTAGTTTCATTAATTTTGAGTTTAGACTGTTCATTTGGGATTGTTCTTCTTTCTTGAGGTAGGCCTGCATTGCAATATATTTCCCTCTTAGCACGGCTTTCGCTGCGTCCCACAGACTTTGTGCTGTTGAATTATTGTTGTTATTTGTCTCCATATATTGCTTGATCTCTGTTTTTATTTGGTCATTCATCCATTGATTATTTAGGAGCAAGTTATTAAGCCTCCATGTGTTTGTGGGATTTTTTGTTTTCTTTGTGTTATTTACTTCTAGTTTCATACCTTTGTGGTCTGAGAAACTGGTCGGTACAATTTCAGTCCTTTTGAATTTACTGATGTTCTTTTTGTGGCCTAGTATATGATCTATTCTTGAAAATGTTCCACTTGAGAAGAATGTGTATCCTGTTGCTTTTGGATGAAGTGTTCTGTAGATGTCTGTTAGGTCCATCTGTTCTAATATGTTGTTCAGTGCCTCTGTCTATTTATTTATTTTCTGTGTGGTTGATCTGTCCTTTGGAGTGAGTGGTGTGTTGAAGTCTCCTAAAATGAATGCATTGCATTCTATTTCCCCCTTTAATTCTGTTAGTATTTGTTTCACATATGTAGGTAATCCTGTGTTGGATACATAGATGTTTATAATAGTTATATCCTCTTGTTGCACTGGCCCGTTTATCATTATGTAATGTCCTCCTTTGTCTCTTGTGACTTTCTTTGTTCTGAAGTCTATTTTGTCTGATACAAGTACTGCAGTTCCTGCTTTTTTCTCACTATTAGTTGCATGAAATATATTTTTCCTTCCCTTTACTTTCAGTCTGTGTATGTCTTTGGGTTTGAAGTGAGTCTCTTGTAGGCAGCATATAGATGGGTCTTGTTTTTTTATCCATTCAGTGACTCTGTGTCTTTTGATTGGTGCATTCAGACCATTTACATTTAGGGTGATTATCGATAGGTATGTACTTATTGCCATTGCAGGCTTTAGATTCTTGGTTACCAAATGTTCAACGGTAATTTCCTTACTATCTAACAGTTTAATTTAACTCACTTTGTATGCTATTACAAACACAACCTAAAGGTTCTTCTTTTTTCCTCCTTTTTCTTTTTCTTCCTCCTCTATTCTTTGTATGTTATGAATCATATTCCATACTCTTTATCTATCCCTTTGGTAACATCTATTTAGCCTTAGGAGTACTTCCATCTATAGGAGTCCCTCTAAAATGCACTGTAGAAGTGGTTTGTGGGAGATAAATTCTCTCAGCTTTTGCTTATCTGAAAATTGTTTAATCTGTCTTTCAAATTTAAATGATAACCTTGCCAGGTAGAGTATTCTTGGTTCCAGGCCCTTCTGCTTCATTGCATTAAATATATCATGCCACTCCCTTCTGGCCTGTAAGGTTTCTGTTGAGAAATCTGATGATAGCCTGATAGGTTTTCCTTTGTATGTGATCTTTTTTCTCTCTCTAGCTCCTTTTAAAAGTCTGTCTTTATCCTTGATGTTTGTCATTTTAATTATTATATGTCTTGATGTTGTCTTCCTTGGGTCCCTTGTGTTGGGAGATCTGTGCACCTCCATGGCCCTGGAGACTATCTCCTTCCCCAGATTGAGGAAGTTTTCAGCAATTACCTCCTCAATGACACTTTCTACCCCCTTTTCTCTCTTCTTCTTCTTCTGGTACCCCTATTATGCGAATATTGTTCCATTTGGATAGGTCACACATTTCTCTCAATATTCTTTCATTCCTAGTGATTCTTTTTTCTCTCTGTGCCTCAGCTTCTTTGTATTCCTCTTCTCTAATTTCTATGCCATTTACTGTCTCTTCTACTACATCTAATCTGCTTTTAAATACCTCCATTGTATGTTTCATTTCAGATGTGGAATATCTTAATGATTGAGTCTCCGTCTTAAATTGGTTCCTGAGTTCTTGCATATTTTTCTGTACGTCCATAAGCAGGTTTATGATTTTTATTTTGAACTCTCTTTTGGGAAGATTGTTGAGTTCAGTTTCATTTGGCCCTTTTTCTGGGGTTTGTGAGATTTGGGTCTAAACCATGTTCTTTTGACGTTTCATATTTCTGTGTGGTGCCCTCTAGTGCCCAGAAGCTCCAGTCTCTGGGGCTGCTCAGCCCTTGAGTAAGGTTGGATGTCATTGGGGAGCAGAGCTGGCGCCTGGGGGAGGAAAGATCTGTTTCCTGATTCCCATCTGCGGTGCTTGTCTCCAGTATCACAGCCAGTGGGCCAAGCACACAGGTGTAAGCTTCTGTGTTCAGCGTCTCTAGCTGATGTAGGTGAGGCCACCCTCTGGCTGGCCTGATAGCAGTGCAGTGACTTCTGGTTTGCGAGGCGGTGCTGTCAGGCCAGGCAGAAGGCTCGTCAGGCTGCATATCACAGTGGGTGGCCTTGGAGCTTAGCAGCCAGCCAGGGGGATGGAGCACCTTTAGTTCCTCAAAGTTCCCAATCTGCTGGGCAGAGCATGCTCAGACAACCTTGTCCAGCTCTCCTTTGTCCAGCGCAGCAAGCTCTGTGCAACCCCCGCCCCTTCTTGCTGCTAGGAAACCTCTCAGACCACCTGCCTTTCCCTTGTTCCAGAGCGGCCAGGTGTGAATCCCATCCTACACAAATGGCCTGAATGTCAGTCTCTCAGGCACTCTGCCTGTCCCAGCTCTCCAACCTCCAGAGCACCACACAGAGTAGGTTTCTGCTTGCAAAGAAGATCTCCAGGGCTAGGTGTTCAGTAGTTCCAGGCTTCCACCCCCTCCCCACTCCATTTCTCTTCCTCCCACCGGTGAGCTGGGATGGGGGGAGAGCTTGGGTCCCACTGGATCAAGGCTTTTGTACGTTACCATTTCATGAGGTCTGCTCTGTTCGTGAAGTCTGTATGCAGTCTGGTTCAGCCTTCTTTCCTGTTGCTGTTTTAGGGTTAGTTGTATTAACTATATTTTCGTACTATTTGTGGTTTTGGGAGGAGTTCTCTGTCTCATCTCTCACGCTGCCATCTTGAATTGCCACCTGGAATGTTCTTATTGCCATTTTCCCCATAGTTAAATCCTACATGTCCTTCAGATTTCCTATTAAGGGTGCCCTCTTCTGAGAAGCTATCCCTGACCTCCTTAATAGGCATTCTCATAACTCTGAACTTCTGGGCAGCATGCGTCCTTGCAGGTTATCTGTGTCATTGATTGGCCTTTGCCTTTTTCATTAGCTGATCATTTCCCTGGTGACATGGTCTATGTTTGCTTTTACTCATCCCTCTATTGCCAGAATTGAGCCCAGCATTTGGTCATTGTGGGCACTCTATAAATATTTATCAAACGGAAGGAAGAATCTTACATGGTGGAGATGGTTTTGAAATTGAAGAACCAATATCATTTCAAATTATGAAAATAATTACCTGAAGAACAGAAAATGATAATATAATACACACTGGAATGGAGATGAGAGGAGACTCTAGTACCCGAACTGAATTCTTCTTCTTTCTAGAATGGAGCCTATGTAAGGTATCAAAAGCCTAGTAGTTATATGTATATGATAATTAGTAGAACTAAAATTAGAAACATGTACATGTAATCATCTCTGGAACTGAGCCTGGGCTAGGGAATGAAGATTGGAGAGGTAGATTTTTACTTTAAACTTTTTACCCTTGTTTTTATTTTACTATAACACATTGATTATAATATATAACAGAAAGATGAAACCCAAGATTACTATACATGCCCAGCTTTAGGAAACTTTGGAAGACTGGAGGACCTAATTTGCATAAATGTCCCTGTGTCGGGGGTTGGTGTAGGAAAGGCACATGTAAATATGTATTTGAGGTTGTTGACAAATTTCTTAGATCTGTGATAAATTGAAGCCTTCTGGGGTGAAGTGAAGTAATGAAGCCACAAACGGATTTGAAGACCGTCAAGGGTAACAACAGTTTTGGAAGTTCACATAATAAAATGTCCAGGTTACCTGGAGTTAGTTCAGTCCATCAAGGGGCAGGGCCAAACATCACCATCCTGGCTGGTCCCTCCCTGCATTTTCTCCTCCACTAGTCACAGGGCAGGTGGTGGTAGTGCCAAAACAAACTGGCCACATGTCACAACGCAAGAGTGGAAGAGAGGGAACAAAATGTTAGTCCATTATAGGTTTCAAGTAGACTATCTCAACAGCTGTACCGGAGCAAATGTTTTTAACCTAACTGGTGAATCTGAGCTAAAGTATTAGGGTTATCAGGAGAAAATTTGGTAGGAGATATGGGGATGGGGGGCAGGGTGGTCCATATTAATTCTGGTATACCAGTACTAACTGCCTCAGTAACTCTCTTAAAGGGCCGGGATCTTGCCCTCTGGGCTGTATCACTGAACAATCCAGTGGCATATCCAGTATATGCCAACCAGTCCTCTAAATCCCAGAATAGAGTTAATTCTTTTCTGAAGCTTTTCTGTTGCCCAGAGCCAGAAATAATCCCTCTCTCTTTCATCTCCCAAGCACTTTTTCCAATTTTCTTATGGCATTTAACACTTTATATTATGTACTCTGGTTATGTATGTGCATCTCTTACTCCCCTCATTAGTCTATGGGCTCATGAAAATCTGGGTATATGCATTTGTCATAGAAACTGGCCAGCCATGGGCCTTGCACATCATTGGCAAAGGAAGATCCATATCAGATTATGTTCTCCTTAAGTCCCCCAAGATAACAAATTGTGCTTACTTCTGAGCTAGAAAGGCTATGTGTTTTTTTGTGCCTCATGCTTTGGTTAGTCACAGAATTCAGAATTTATATTGCCATACCCATGCTGTAAGTATATACTATTATTTCCATTTATAACATTTAAGGGGCTGGAAATGTTTTCTATCAGTGGTGACGAGTACTGCACATCTTTCTAGACCAGATATTTGTGTGTAAAAACTAGATGTTGATTTTCATTAATAAGAACTGAGAAGACATTTGAATATGTCTGTTTTTAATAATAATGGTTTTTGCAGGCTGCATAATTTAAGCTACTTTCTAAGAGTACATCATTTAAATCCTTATAAAAGTTATAATATTCTTCTACAAAGACACATAGGGACTTTACCTATGCATTGTCTATAAACCTAAACTAGTAATATGTTGTAAAGAAAAGAAAGAGAAGCAAATTTCATGCTACATTCAAAGTAAGCAATTTTCTGTGATTTTTAATTGTATGCAAAGAAATTCTGAGTAACCTACACATTTCAGTTGTGATTTCTAAGAAATAAAGATGTGGGGGCTACTAATGTTCTAAGGAGCTCCTTTTTCTTCTTCTCCTATGGCTGCTATCTCTTTTGTGTTATTATGGATGAAATTGGTTTAGAACATAAAAGGCAGAATTGATATTTCATCCATGAATAATGTAAAAGATGATATATGCAGGAAAGTTTTTCCAAAGCATGTCTGAGTATATGCTTTTGAATTTTACTGGAAAACATGTCATTCCATTCAGAACTCTGAATTAAGATGCACTATTTTTTGCTGAAGGCTATTTTAAATTAGGCTAATAAATTGCTACTCTCTGCCTTGCGTGATAATGCATTACATTATCTACTGATGTACATGTATTGTTTGACTCTAATGGTGTGGAAATTAAATGTTAGACATGGGCCAGATGTTCCTATAGATGAATATGAAGTGTGACTCTGGTGTAGTTATGTCTCATTGGGATAGGGGGGAAGAATGTGCCAGTCAACAATAACCACCTCAAAAACATGCCCTCTGATACTGGTGTCTTGTAAGAGCTAACATTGTGCAAGCCCACATCCTCTTCGTCCTTGTCTTTGATGAATGTTATAAAATGTCAGCTTTATTTGCACCTGTTCATGAGGAAAGAAATCTTGTTTCTTAAAATACAGAATAAAATCAAATTGTGAATATAAAACTACCTGGAAGGGTGTCCAGAGATGGTAAATATTTGTCATCTTTATTTGACAGACAGGAGCGGCTTGGAATGTTTCCCTGGATTGTGAACCGCGACATGGCAGTGAGATTTCAATGGGTCATTCCTCTGCTCGGTGAAGAGTTCCCAGCAGGGTAGGAAGGATATGGGCTTTGGGGGAAGGGAAATGGCAAACAAATGGGCCTTATGGTGAATTTTAATGAAGATTCCCTGCTGGTTTTAGCCCCACTGGAAAAAAAAAAAAGGAAAAAAGAAACCCATAATCTCCTGTTCCAGGCTAACTTACCACTGGGGTCATAACTCAAATGGTAGAAACATGTCACTGGCGTGAGATGGGGGTGGGGTTACACAGTATGTATGCCGGTACTAATCAGGCTGCCGATAATATGTAGATACATCTTTGAAATCGTTGGGGAAGTGGTGTAAAACATGAATACATTACATCATCTTGCCACAAATCAGCCGCTCGCTCAGTGAAAAATGTTTTTGCAGATCTGTGCTGATGGATGTAAGGTGGGGGCTTCTTGCATCTCTGAGGTGGTGGACTTGGGTTTTGGATAAAAATGTAAAGAAGGAAATCTATGGGTATGCTCAATAATATCCCCGAGGTGGAGAGACAAACATAACTCAGGCAAAGGAGAGGTCAGTGTTTGTATCTTCTTTTCAAAAGATCTGCTGAATTACGAGAGGAATATCTTGAGTAAAAGGTAAAGAATTTCACCTTTGAAGGGTTATTTCAGCTGCAAGAGTTGCTATCATTTCCCACTCAGTCTCTCGTGGTTTGCCTGAAGCTTGGGACAGAGAGGGGGCTCACTGTTTTGTGCACTAGAGGTTTTGTCTGTGTGCTTCTCTCCATTAACACTGATATTTCTTTTCTGATTTATGTGAATTCATTTCTTTTTTATTTAGCATCTTTTCTGATTTTTAGTCCAATAAACTGACTTCTTAGGAGTAGCCTAATTTTCCTCTTTAGCCTTTTTTTCCTTCCTCTCACTTCTTTCAAAAACAGTAGCATTTTGAAAATCTTCTCCTTATAAATCATAAAGGTAAAGTAGTCATGTTTTATCTCTCACATGAATCTTCTATACACATGAATGTCATGCCACATCTCCCTCTCAAGCTCTGTGGGAGCAGGGACCTATTGTTTTCCCATTTTAAAGTGTTATTAATTACATATTCAATATATTCATGGTGTTATTAATTCCCCCCAAAATTGAAAAGCCTATTCCTTCCTTCTAGGACTACTGAGGTGCATGAAATGCCAAGTAACAGTCTGGAAACCTCACCTTTTGGATAAAATTGCTTCCATTTCTCTTAGTCCTAGAAGTTTTCCTCCTTTATCATCTAATCAAATGGATTCTTGTGATCCCTGAAACAATTTGCAGAATAGCCTTTGGGAGGCTGATGTTGGCATTTTCGTGCTGGACAAGCTTCCTGGTTATTCTGCCCAAACAGAAAGTTGAAAACTCCCATCTTAAGGTCAAACTGTCTTGCTCCTTTTTGATGTAGTAGAAAATATCTCTAATAATGAGACATATGAAATACAGTCAGCGAATAAGCAGAGGAAAAGTGGGAAGATGAGGGAGAACGAGGAGAGAAAACGAGTTTCTGATGGTTTTGATCGTGATGGGTCATTTCCTCCAGACTCACACTTGTTTGCATCAGTACAGGAAGAGGATGGACTCGGGAAGGAGGGAAGAGGGAGGCCCCTTTGACCAACATCAGCCTCTACAGGAAAAGTCATCTGCAAAATCACTAGTTCATCAGATAGTTTACTGGGGTGGGAGACTACCAACTGGCTTTGTCCCCTGAACATATATTTTGTTTTAGGACCTAATGAAGCAGACTACCATGGTGGGATAACATAGGAATTTAGGATCTTTTTAATATCCAAATACTAAATATTGTGTAGCTAGAATGTCATATTGTTAAAGAATGCGAGTTTGAGAGTTAGGCAGGCTTGAAATGGAATCACATTTCACTCCTGGGTGGTGGACAAGCTCTGGATCAGGACAAGTTGTTTAATTCATCCAACTTCGCTTTCTCCTTCATGCAGTAAGTGCCGTTAGAGTACCCACTGCACACGGTCACTGCGATCATCAAAGGAGATAACATACATAAAGATGTTTAGCTCCATGCTTATTTGTATACCCTTCATGCATGTCACCTGCCATTAGTAGATCATTAATCATAACCACAATCATACTCATATTAGTATAGGTTAGGAAGAGGGATTCTTTGAGTCCAGTCATACCCTGGCTGTCGGGGCAGTCAGGTAGATTCCCTCTCCTGGTTCGTCGCCCAGGCGGATTTCTGATGACCCATGTGAAACCGGTGCCACGCGTTTTATTTGGTCGTCATGGGTTTAGTCAAATCAGACTCAATAGTTTTGAAAAATTAACTGTCATTTTTCAAGCCCAGTGTAACTAACTGGTCAGTCTGTCAATTAAATCAGCAAAATGAATCAGGTGCATAAATCATTAAGTGTTAGAGGCTGTACAATAAATAGGAGCATTTTTTCCTAAATCCAACAATCTTGGTAGCTGGCAATCTTGAAATCTAATTGGGAAGCAAGAATAGCAAGTATGCGAATACGAATGCAGAGAGAAGTACTGTGTATAAGAACTTTGTCTTCAAGACAGTTATGAGGTTTTTATTTTGTTGCATTTTTTCCTTTAAAGAGTAGCAGAATTTTATGAATTCTGGATCTACTACAATTGCTTGCTTACCAAACACTGCTTGCTTGAAATTAATTTGCCCAGAAATTGCTGGATTTGAGCTCTTTATATTAACGTGGAACATACAAAGTCAGTTTGATGTCTGACATCACTGTTATTTTAAGGACTCAGGCTTAGCGTCCAGCCCTGCCTCTCCAGCTTCTGACTTTCACCTCCCATTTTAGCTTTGCCCTCCTTGATCTCACCTTGACAGTGCCAAAAACACTTTGCCCACCACGGTGCCATATTTGTATTGCATTTTACAGTTAAGTGAGTGTTTTCATATATGTAATTGGTTCATTTAAACATAAGATTAGGCACTGCATATGTAGCATGTAATGTGCGGGGTGTAAGTGCACAGATAAGATGAATTAGTAAAATATGTAATGCTCGAGGAAGATTTCATAAAACAGAGGAATTGAACTGGGCATAGAAGATGGAGTACAAGAGCGTTGATCTTTCCTGCCTTCTAACTTCATTCATTTTCTTTTTGTTTAGTTTTATATAACGTGGGAGTGTATGCTCATATAACAGTCCTGTCTTTGAAAGCTTCCCAATAGTTCTCTGTGCCTTTCTCCAGCCCTTTTTCTATGCATTCTCCATGTAAGTGTGCACAAGGATAAGCATACATTTTTCAATGGAGGGGGTTATGCTCTACTCCATTCTCTAACTTTCTTTTCTATATTGAGTTTGCCTTGTTTTTTTTCTCATACAGTATTTTTAGTGAGCTATAGTTCATGTACCATAAAATTCAGTCTTAAAATGTACAATTCAGTAGTTTTTAGTATGTTCACGAAGTTATGTAACTATCAGCAATATTAATCCCAGAACAGTTAAGCACCCAAAAAGAAACCTCTTCCTCATTAGCAGTTGCTTTCTACTCTCCCCTTCTCTAAATCCCTGGAAAACATTAATCTAGTTAATGCAGTTTGTGTCTCTATGGATTTGCCTATTCTTGACATTTTATATGAATAGAATCTGTAGCCGTTTGCGTTTGCCTGTTATCACATAGCATACTGTTCTCACGGTCCATCTGTGTGGTGTCATGATGAGTACTTCATTTCTCTTTAGGGCTGCATATTCTATTGTATGGATATACCAAATTTGTTTATCCATTCATACGTCAGCATTTGGGTTGTTTCTACTTTTTAGATTTCATGAACAATGCTGCTATGACCGTTCATGAACACAGTTTTTGTGTGTGGACATATACTTACATGTTTTCATTTCTCTGGTGTACATGAATCTTGGAATTGCATAACATCCAGTTTGAAGTATGGTAACATCAGCTTAAGAAACTGTCAAACTGTTTTGTAATGTGGCTGGAAAATTTTATAACCCTATCAGCAGTGTACGAGGATCCGATAGCTTCACATCCTTTTATTGTCTGCCTGTAGCCATCCCACAATAGGGGTGAAGTGCTATCTCATTACAGCTTTAGTTTGCATTTCTCTAGTGACTAATGATGTGGAGCATCTTTTCATGTGCTTGTAGCCATTGGTATACCTTCTTCGGAATAACGTCTACTCATATCATTTGCAAATGTTAAAAATTGGATTATTTATATTTTGTAGAGTTTTAAAGTTTCTTTTATATTTCTGAATACTAGATCTTATCAGATATATGATTTGCAAATATTTTTCATGTTATTGGCTTTTTATTTTCTCGATAATGTCCTTTGATGTACAAATTATTTTAAATCTCAATGAATTCTGACATCTACATTTTCTTGTTTCTACTTATACTTTTGTTTTACTTAAACCTTTGATATTATAGCTAAGATGCCATTGCCTAAACCAAGGTTGCAAGGTTTTTATGCCTGTGTTTTCTTCTAATAGTTCGTAATTTTAGTTACTATATTTAGGTTTTTAATTAATCTTGATAGTTGTATATGGTATGAGGTGATTTTAGAATCCGTTTGTCAATTTCTTCAAATAAGTCAGTTGAGATTTTGAAAGGGACTCTACTGAATGTGTAGATCAGTTTGAGAAATCAATTTGCCATCTTAATAATATTAAATCTTCTAATCCATAAACATAGGATGTCTTTCTATCCATTTAGGTCTTTCTTAATTTCTTTTAATGATTTTTATAGTTTTCTGTGTACAAGTCTTACACTTTATTCTTAAGTGTTGTACGTTCTGTTGATGTTATTGTAAATGGAATTATTTTCTTAATTTCACTTTTGGATTGTTTATTGCTAGTGTATAAATATATAAGTGGCTTTTGTACATGATCTTGTATCTTCCACCCTTGCTGAACACATTTGTTGCTCTCATAGTTTTTTTTGTGGACACTTTAGTATTTTCTATAGACAAAAGCATGCCACAGAAATAGTTTTACTTTTTACTTTTAATCTGAATGCCTTTTAGTTCATGCTCTTGCCCAGTTGCCCTCCCATACAATGTTAAATAAAAGTATTCAGAACAGATAGCCTTGTCTTATTCCTGAGCTTAAGGAAAAAGCTTTCAGTGTTTCATCATTATGTATGATGTTAGATTCGGGTCTGTCTTAGACACCCTTTATGTGGTCGAGCAAGTCCCCTTCTGTTCCTCATTTGTTGAGTGTTTTTATCATGAGAGTTATTGAATTTTCTCAATTGTTTTTTCTGTATCCATTGAGATGAAAATTTTTTTCATTATTCTATTAATATATATTGTTTGATTTTCATATGTTGAACCAACCTTGCATTCCTGGGATAAATCCCTCTTGATCATGGTATATAATCTTTTGTGTATTTCTGGATTTGGTTTGTTAATATTTTGTTGCTCTATATTCCCAAAGTATACTAGTATGTAGTTTCTTTTTTTCCTTGTGATATCTTTGGTTTTGGTAGTAGGGTGATACTAACATCATTGGGAAGTGTTTTCTCCTCCTCAGTTCAGAACTGGTGTTAAATCTTCAACTATTTGGTAGAATTTGCCAGTGATATCAACTGAAAATGGGTTTTTCTTTTGGGAAGTTTTTGATTAGTAATTCAATCTCTTTGCTTATTATAGGTCTATTCATTTTTTAAATTTCTTAGGTAAGTTTGGGTAGTTTGTGTCTTTCTAGAAATTTGTTCATTTCATCTGGACTATTTAATTTGTTGGCATATAGTGAATTTCATAGATAAATATAACTGATTCTTCTAAATTTCTAAGTGATATTCTGTTGTATGAAAATGCCTTGTTTAGCTATTGAGATTTTTCTCCTGATTTTCACTATTTTGACCAGTGTTACAAGGTACAAGAAACAGATTGGTCTCACTTTTTGAGCAAATTTTCTTGCTAGCTATTTATTCTCAGATTTCTATTTTGTTTTTCTCTGATCATGTATATGCAGTAACAATTATTTTAGGCTCTCTGTTCTTTTAATTTCTCAGACTATTATGTTTAACCCCATATTTGTCTCACTTTCAGATCATGTGGAACAGGTAATATTAAACAGTTCCCAAATGCCATTTTATTGTTCTCTTCCTGAACACAGGAATACTGCACTCCCCAGCTTCTCTTACATTTAGATCAGGGCCATGTGACTAGTTCTGGCCAACAGACTATAAAGAAAACTCGTTTTTCACTTTTAGGCCAATGGGAAAAAAGTGCAAGAATGAGTCCTCTATGTTCTTTCTTCCTTTGTTTCAGTGATTGTTGGGATCACCTATAAGATGATTATAGAGTTATAAGGTGACACCAGTCTGGCTTTTTGAGTCAACACTGGAGAATAGCTGCTGGTGGTGGAGCTTCCTGACTTCATCAGAGTTTGTTGTGTTATTACTGAGATTCTGGGTCAATCTGTTACCATAGCAGCACCTAGCTTATCCTGAGACAGATGAGTATCCATTTACTCCCCCAAAACTTATCAGCCTTCATTTATTTCCCTTTCTTCTCCAATGTTTTCCTAGACAATCTCATAATCCTACAGCCAGCAATTAGATAAGGAGCTAAACAAATAAACAATGGCTAACAGATGTGAGAAAAATATGAGTGAAAAAAGAAATGATGTTCCATCTGGAAATAATAAATGAGGTAGGTGCGAATCCCAGTGTCTCTGGACTGCCTCAGGAATCTAACTAAAGCTGATCACCTTTGTTCTGTACTATCCAGTAGGAAACAGTCTTTAGTAGCTTGGTGTTCACAAAGATTTCCTATGGACTTTAAAAAATAATTTGAAATGATCGGTTTATCAAAATAAAATCAAAGGGGTTCTAAGATAACTTTAAGAGATGATGTATATTTGACCTAAAACTAAATGAATGCACATTGAAATAGGGAAAATGAAAGCAATAATGAAATCATCACTCTTAATATTCTTTATAGATTATTTAAACAGTCTCTCTCCATGTATTGAAAGGAAAATACAGATAAATGGAGACAAAAATATGTAGATGAAGGAGGAAAGACCTAAATTATTTCAAAATAGAGTCCTTGGGTAAATGTTATTTAAAAATAGTGACTGGTAATTTTAATTTGATAAATTAGTGACAGAAAAACCAATTGGGGTAAATGAAAGAATCTTAGAACTTCAGATATTTGCATTATATGAGGTAATAAGTACTATAAGATTCCTCTAAGTTAAAAAAATATATTATTAGAACCATCAATAAATTCCAGTCAGGATTAATTTATTTAACTTACATGTTTTTTTAGTCACCATCATTAACTCCTTCTATGAAACATGAGGTAATTAGTAATTTCTATGCCTACTTTTATCTGAGTTTATTCTTTTTATAATATTTAATTTTTATTGGTTTATTTCTGGTCAAATAATAATTACCTAGTTGTTTCATCTTAGATTCATATTTAAATAAATTAAGTATTTGAACTCCTGTCCTATTATTGTGGTTTCTTAATTTCTGTGTTATTTTGATTCACTTCATCATTGGTTGCATTTAATCTTCAAGTAGGTTTTTCAAAAAAGTTTCATTGTTGCTGAATTTCATTGACCCTGTTATTTCATGTGTGGAAATGCTTTTATGTTGTTTTCATATTTGAAAGGCAAATTGACTTGATAAAATGGAGATTTTGTTATACTATTTTGGGAACTGAGTGTCTAATCTGAGACCAGTCAGATTCTCCCACCTGTATGTTTCTTGCTTTTTCTCCATAGAAACTTAAAGGACACTTTATTCAATATCGTAACTAAATGTGTTTTTATGTCAGTAGCTTTGTGTCACCTTTTCTTGGTCTATGATGGGCTCTTTCAACTAGAAGATTCAGTCATTCAAATACTTTAGGTAAATTTTCCTGTACTATATCTTTGATTATTTTCTCTTATTGTTGGAGTCTTTACTTGAGCAATATCAATCACCCTTCTGGTGGATGGATGATAGTTTCCACATCTATTGTATGTCCAATTATTTAAAACTTGTTGCCTTTTTACTTTTATTCACTATAAATAAATAAAGCCTTATTTCTATGATAATTTCCTCTTTCTTGCTCCTTCTAGTTTGTTTAATTTATCTGCACTGATTTTGTGTTTTCTTAGGTTTTTTTTTTCCTTTTTTCTTTACAGTAACCCCTTTCTTCTCACTCCAATCTTTTGTTATATAATTGTTTTTTACTGTGTTACTGAATCCGTGTCCTTACTGGATTATTCAGTGGATGCAAAGCATCAACAGGACTCTGCCTTTGTTCCTTGGATTATAAATTTTTTTCAATTGGAGTATCTGTGTCATCTTTAAAATCAATGCCATTGTCCACTTACATATTTTGTTTTTGTTTTAGTTTTGGTGTAGTATATTTTCATAGCTCCAAAAATATTTTCCTCTTCCTCCATTGTTCAGATCTTTTTATTTTCCTCTGAAATAGTTTTGTGATTTTGCGTTGGTATCATTCCCACCTTATCTCATCTTTTCTTCTTCCCTCCTGAACTAGAGGCCACAGGAAGCAGGGTTTAGAGAAGGAGAAAGCATAGCTGAGGTGGACTTCAGTCTTTGCTGAGGCCCCAAGTTTGCTCTTATTACTGAGCTCCCACCAGATGTCCTTTATTAGACTCCAATCCACCCAGCTTGGCATGCATTCAATTCTTTTGGACTTTGGCTCACTCCCCCAACTTAGCACTATATGCTGAAGCAAGGGAATCTGGGGCCCTTCCTGCTTCTGCTAAGAACCAGATGTGGTTTGTATAGCATTTACACCTATTTTTCTCCTTTTTCCCAGGCATATCTACTCATCCCTTTAACCCACTCCTTTTCATGTTAGAGAATATTTAGACGTATTCTCAGGACTTCTGTAGTTTCCTATATCCTTAGTGCTGCTTTCTGAAATGGGAGCTAGGGTAGGGAATCCTGTCAACCTGGCCATTATACCAGAATCTTCTGTACTTTAACTGGTCCTCACTTTTGGAGTTTATAACTATTCCATATGTTTTTCTAGTGCTGGAGAACCTTTGGCAGGGTTGTCTTATTTTTGCTTTTGTTTACTGGAGGAAGGAGATTCTGTCCCCGTTTGAAGTACCACCATCCCTCAGAAGCCAAGAAGAGGCAGTAGGGAGAAAGGAGCTCTCTGATTCCTTCTTCTCACCTTATAAGGTGAATAGCAAGAATGCCATTTATTTCCCTGCACAAGGGTACCCCTTCTTCAGACACATGCTGGGATCAGGAGCAACAGCTTACTTTAGGTAATCAGGAAATTAGTGAAGAAAAAATGGAGGACATTTCATAATAAACACAGGAATTCCTGGGGAAAATGTGAGGGACTAGTAGACGGGAAGGCAGCAGTAGGGCGGGGAAGGTAGCACAGACCTAAGGGGAGGAGAGAATAAGAAAAGATGCCTGAGGATGCAGCTGTGCATCCAGGATGGCAGTGTTCAATAGTGGGCTAGAGAGGCCAGTTGCTGGGATGTTTAGCCCCTGTGGGGATTCTACAGAGAGGAAGACCAGGAGCCCTGACTAGGCCTACCATCTTAAGAGAACTCTGGGTGTTATCTCAGAAGCCAAAGGAGAGTGGGCTTCGAGAAGGCTCTAGAAGGTGGTTATTTCTCAGCCATACCGGTGTGCCACAGCTGGCCTGCGCTGGCTTCTGGGAGTCACCTGAGCACATCTCTTTCCAAGTCTGGGTTCAGTGGCCTCATACTGGTAGCATGAAATAGGTCATGGTGGGTGTATTTACACCACAGAAATTGGCAAATGCTACAAATGATATCTCCCATCCTCTCTAAAGCCAGGTGTTAAACATTTACCCACACAAAACTGATCTGCTTTGAAAACTCAAGTTGAGAACACATGAATGCATTAAGAAATGATGGTATCCTGTGAACATTTTTACGGGAGGAGGAGTGCCCCAGGGGGTGTGTGCACTGAGTAGGCACAGGCATGCTTGTCCTTAAGAGACTGAGATGGACGGCGGCTCATTGGTCAGAACTGCCTGCTCATCAGTCTGTGAGGACTCACGATGGGATGCCCTCGGAGCAGCTGAGCAAACACAATCATAATGCACCCAGCCTGCAGAAGTCAGCAAACAGAAACTGAACCTTTTCCTTTGACCCGAGCAGCGCTGGCGGCAGTTCTAGTGAGCCCTACAGGTTGGAGCTGGAGTCTTCTTCCTGTTGGCACGCACCGCAGATTGAAATTACATGCCACCCTCCGACGTCTGTCCTGGTCACCTCTGCTGCTTCGGCAGCCCTTCCTGCTGCGTCCCAAGGGACTGCTAGGAATGCCTGTCAGTCAGCCTGTGTTTCTGCTGTGGAGGACGTAAATATTCTCAACGTCCAAAGGGTGCTCTCTCCCACCTTCTGATGCCTCCTCTTGGTCTTAGTGGGCTCAGATAAACTCTGCTGCTGAATCAAGAAAATTTTACTGTAAGAATATATGCTGAGTGAGAAAGAAGTTACCAGTTTTGTCTTTCTTATGATTTTCTGGGTCCTTCCCCCACCGTCTCCCCTTAACTTTCCTTTTTTAATTTTTTTCTGGCTGGCACGTTTCCCACGCCAGTTTTACACACAGGCTTTCTTAGGAATTAGACACACACTAGAAGTTTAACAGGTGGAGATTTCCTTATTTAGTGGTATTGCTCACATAGCAGTGTCATTCATCATTCATTAAATCATTATACGTTAGTCATCTACTATGTGGCAGACACTGTTCAAAGCATCTTCTATTAGTCAGAGCAATGGCTCACAACGTACATGCCGAAATAGAGGAGATGCAGCCATCGCATATGGATCGAGCCGGATTTGGATTAAATGGCTTTGTATTTGTAACTCTTCTTACTTGAATTAGTATTAACCATGTGAATGCCTTTTAGGTTTTTTTAGCCTTATATCTTGGAAACTACTTAGTTTTCACAGTGGAGGCAACTCAGGTTAGTCATACTGTGGGAAATATACTAAGATTGCTATGAAGGGCCCTTCTGGGGTAGTGCTTGACTTTCTTCCCCCAGGGTAGCCACATACATGAGGGAGATCAGGATGGCAGGGTAGGGGGAAGGCGACATAATGAATGTGTTCCTGAGGGACGCCTCCAGGTCTTAATGCACAAAAACGTCACCTCCACAGGTCGGGCACCATGTCTGACATCCTTACCATTGGTCACTTTTCTTTCTAACATAATGAAAAACTTTGTCAAAATGCAAGTAACATTAACCGCTTACAGAATTTCATTTTCTTAGGGAAAGCCCTAACGGCCACCTGAGTGAATTTGTCAAACCACATGCGTGTTTTCACAGGAAAGGGTAATTTAGGAAATAACTGGGGGGGGGCAGACTTTCCAGAAGAGGACCATAGAGGAGCCCAGGGAGGCAGCGGGAGAGTGCTCTGTGGGGTGTGACCTGAGAAAGGGGGTATAAACGGAGTACAGAATGCAATTAGTGGAGACCCAAACAATGTGGGCCAGGTAGAGGTGGCTTGAGTTCTTCCTTGGTGAATGGCATGAAGAGAGACAGCTGGGGCTAGCATGGTGGGGTGGCTTCATGAGGTCGTCCAGGGACCCAGGGTCCTTCCTTCCCGCTGCTCCCCTGGACTGGAGTGGTGCCCTCCCTCCAAGTCTCACTATTAATAGCTGGCAATTTCCAACAGCTGATACACATGTGTCCTTGAACAAGTCTGCTCTGCCAGGCTCCACTATGCACCACCTGCTAACTACTCCATCCTTCCTGTTCCTCCCGGATAGCCCATGGGTGGTAACACTGGCACTCCCAGATCACACGTGCTCAGGCTCCACCACCCACTGCTAGTTTCATCTGTTAAATCTGCAGAGTTTTTTGTGGCTAGGAAGGAAAGAATGCTGTTTTCCCCTTTGGTTACACTCTAGCGTTCCTGAAGTAAGACTATGTTCCATTGTTCTGTAAATTTCTTAGAAAAGAAAATCAGTTCAGCTTTAATATACAGCCTCTGCTCTCCCCTGCCCTGGATATGTGTCTGGGGAGCGAGATCACAAGACACATCTGGGAGATAGTAATCATGCTGTGTTCAGAATCACTTCTCTCTTAGAACTAAGTCTTTCTTATAATATGCTCATTGAGATACTGGGGCCTAATAGCATACTAACTGAGTTAAATTAGACTGTTAGATAGTAAGGAAGTGACCGTTGAACCTTTGGTAACCAGGAAATCTAAAGCCTGCAATGCCAATAAGTACATACCTATCGATAATCACCCTAAATGTAAATTGTCTGAATGCACCAATCAAAAGACACTGAGTCACTGAATAGATTAAAAAACAAGACATGTTTACATGCTTCTGGAAAAAGATAACTAATAGGGAGAAAAAAGCAGGAGTCGCAATACTTGTATCAGACCATAATTGCATCAAAAAGAATAAAATACCTAGGAATAAACCTAACCAAGGAAGTGAAAGACACTCATAAGAGAAATTAAAGAAGATACCAATAAATAGAAATATACCCTGTGCTCACGGATAGGAAGAATTAATATTGTCAAAATGGCCATCCTGCCTAAAGCAATATACAAATTCAGTGCAATCCCTATCAAAATACCAACAGCATTCTTCAATGAACTAGAGCAAATAGTTCAAAAATTCGTATGGAACCACAAAAGACCCCGAATAGCCAAAGCAATCCTGAGAAGGAAGAATAAAGTGGGGGGAATTACGCTCCCTGACTTCAAGCTCTACTACATAGCCACAGTAATCAAGACAATTTGGTATTGGCACAAGAACAGATCCATAGACCAATGGAACAGACTAGAGAGTCCAGATATAAACCCAAGCATATATGGTCAATTAATATATGATAAAGGAGCCATGGATATACAATGGGGAAATGACAGCCTCTTCAATAGCTGGTGCTGGCAAAACTGAACAGCTACATGTAATAGAATGAAACTGGATTATTGTCAAACTGCACACACAAAAGTAAACTCAAAATGGATCAAAGACCTGAATGTAAGTCATGAAACCATAAAACTCTTAGAAGACAACATAGGCAAAAATCTCTTGGATATAAATATGAGCAACTTCTTCATGAACATATCTCCCTGGGCAAGGGAAACAAAAGCAAAAATGAATAAATGGGACTACATCAAGTTAAAAAGCTTTTGTACAGCAAAGGCCACCATCAGTAGAACAAAAAGGCATCCTACAGTATGGGAGAATATATTTGTAAATGACATATCCGACAAGGAGTTAACAACCAAAAAATATATATATAAAGAACTCACATACCTCAACACCCAAAAAGCAACCCAACTGAAAAATGGGCTGAGAATATGAACAGACAATTCTCCAAAGAAGAAATTCAGATGGCCAACAGGCACATTAAAAGATGCTCCATATCACTAATTATCAGGGAAATGCATATTAAAACCACAGTGAGATATCACCTCACACCAGTTAGGATGGCCAACATTCAAAAGACAAACAACAAATGCTGGTGAGGATGTGGAGAAAAGGAAACCTTCCCACACTCCTGGTGGGAATGTAAATTAGTTCAACCATTATGGAAAGCAATATGGAGGTTCCTCAAAAAAATAAAAATAGAAATACCATTTGACCCAAGAATTCCACTCTTAGGAATTTACCCAAAGAAAGCAAGATCTCAGATTCAAAAAGACATATGCACCCCTATGTTTATCACAGCACTATTTACAATAGCCAAGATATGGAAGCAACCTAACTGTCCATCAGTAGATGAATGGGTATTATGATTAGTATACATGGTATGTGTGGGATCATGGAAAGAGAGTGTAGGACAGAGAAGACAAGTAGTGACTCTGTGGCATCTTACTACACTGATGGATAATGACTTCAATGGGAGGACTTGACAATATGGGTGATGTAGTAACCACTATTTCTTCATGTAAAACCTTCATAAGAGTGTATATCAATGATGCCTTAATAAAATATGCTCATTGACCTAGGATCCTCCTTCCCCAAAACAAGATCTCTTATCCTCATCTCCCTCTCTAAATGCCTCTCTGTGGACCTGCCCTGTCAGTTTAGCAGATATGCTCAGATTACTTGTATTTAAAGGGGATTTAAGTAGGCATAGCATTGGTATAGGGTATAGGTTGGGTGTAACAACTTTGAAAATCATGACACATGAGAAATGGAACAATGAATTTTTTCACTGGGAGCTCTTCGTAGCAGAGACAGTTTGATATATTGAAAGTGTTGAAATTGTGACATTTGTATTGTTCAGAATAGCCAACTCTTGGGTGCAGCATTCCATCTGAGTGCTGGGTCTATCTAATTGAAAGCTGTTGTGATCCTAAAGTGGATTTAATCTGTTGAATCTGAAATATTAGGGCGGCCCTGACATCAGACACCTTGGCGCTTGCTCAGTGCCAAGGTCAGGATCTGTCCACTATCCATGGCAGTGTCGTGGAGTAGGAAGATTAAATAATAATTATTTCCAGTAGTTGCTGGTGGGCTCAAATCCAGCTAACCTTTCCCTTCCCTTTGCCTCACTCCCCTCTTCACCTCGCTGGTCACACATTTCTGGATCCCACATCTGTCCTCTACTCCACACTGACAGCTGCTGGACATGGCCTGGTGCTCAGACTGAGCTGTGTATTAGACCCACCGGGGCAGTTTTAGAAATAAAAAGCCTGGACCCCATCCGAGAAAAACTGAACCAAAACCTTCGGAGCAGGGAGGACCTGGGGATTCATGCAGTCAGTTCAGAAATATTGGGGTGGAGGGTCTTTCCCAGTTTCACGTGGTAAAACCAAGGATGAGACGTTATTTGTGGAATTCTCAAGCAGCTTTGAATCTTACATGTGAGCCAGGACCTATGCTGTGAGATGATGTGTCAATAAAACTTCCAAAAATGTTTTGAACATTGGGGTTTCCTGTCATTAGCACAAAAAAAAACCACACACCTATGCTAGTATCAAAGTACCAACAGGAATTTGGACTGAAACAGACCTGGCATTTTTCCTTTATATTTTTTCTTTCAGTCAATTTATTTTCTCCAAGAGAAACAGCAAGAAGTTAGCATTTCCTCTGGGTAATCACTTAAATGTGAATGCCAATAATTCCATTCCATACGACCCAGACGCGCAAGTAAGAGTCTGCTGAGAAGCAAAATAAAATACATTAAATTCACCAGAATGGCTCCACACACTGAACCCTCAAAATAACTTCCGATTCGAGAAGGTCACTGTTAACCTGAGGTGGAACATACAATGACAAGAAGCTATGGGATCCTAAAAAGAGTTCTGATGCCAGAACATAACATGACAAAAGAAACCTGCAAAGAGGTCCTCGTTCCTGGAAATAGGAACTCTTGTTAAGAATTAAAAATTATTAATTTGGGGAAGGGCGGTGTTTCTCAGGACTTTCTATCTTGGAAGTGAAGTATGTGTTAATTGAATAAGAGTAAAAGGAACATGAACTGTCAGTATTTGATGGCATGAGCCGAGGATGTTTCCTTAGATGCAGTCTAGGTTTCTCTCTCCTCCAGGTACCCTGCCCTGGGAGTGCTGACGATGCCCGTTTGCGCCAGTGGGCGCTTCTGGGAAAATGGCCTGTGTGTGTGCAAGCCTTCATGTTTGCAACCTGTGTGCAGCCTGTAGACTGTCTTTGGTCTTGACTCTCTGCTGTCTGTCATTTGCAAGAAATTTCCATAGTTTCTAGGTCATGCGGTGAGGTTTTTCACAATCTCTATTTTCAATTTTTAATTATACGTAAGCTGTATTCACGATAGAAAAAAATCCTGAAATCTCACCTCCCTTACGAATGATTTAAAAATTAAGTTCTTCAACTGACTCACCATGCCACAAGAATAGCTGTTCTCCAGCGACAACTCGCAGATATACTCGCCTGTGCTTTTCATCCCTAAGAATGATGTACGCTTCCTGGATGGAAAGAGGGGCAAGTGGACGCTTCTGCAGCAGGGCAGGACTTTCAGACTCATGAATCAGCAGAGACTGCGTGCCAGATTGTAAAACATTTGCAGAGGCTTGTGTTCCTTGTGAAATGGCAGTCGGGAACGTCAGATGCCAAAGGGTGGACGACTACTTGCCGAGGATTGCATGGCAGAAAATGAAAACAAGCTATTAGTGAAAAACTAAATGCAAGAAAGTTATTATGTATACAGAGTTACCATTTAAAAAATTTTTTTAAAGGATGAAAGAATCACAAACCTACCACATGGGTTTGGTAAACAAATAGACCTAGGGTTCAGTTCTCACTTCTGTATCTCCTTGTTACGCAGTCTTCAGTAATTTCCAAAATAGCTCCAAGCCTTAGGGTCTCTTCTGTGGCATGACCATAACAGTGTGTACTTCACAGATTGCTGGGCGGGGTCAGATGAGAAGGGGTTTATAACATGCCTCCCATGGACTCTGGAATATATGATGGAAGGGACTTAATAAAAGTCAATTACCATCCCCTCCCCTTTGTCCTTAGAAATGTAAATGCAGAAGTATTATCCCTACTCAGGACTTCAGAGGAGCTGAATTCTGAGGCTGGACCTAAGTAGTTCATTGTATTTTTCTCTCAGACCTTGAAAAAGTACAGGGTGAAGCCAGTTCTTTGGATCTTAAAAGTAAAATAAGGTCCCTGTAAGGAGAGCCTGGTTGTGCAATCTGGCGTTGCGGGGTCCTTTTATCTGGGATCATGATAGCCCATTATGAGTGGGCTTGAGCAGCCTTGAGAGTGGATAGCAGCGAAAGCAGTTCACTGTGCAAACGCAGGATGAGACAATGCACCTTTGAAAAGTGTTCTGAATCCCAATCATGGCAGTGTCACAGAGATTAACAGTAAATTATAAAATAAGTGCATGATAGCCATGCATTTTTAAATGAAAGTGGGTGAGTGTGGAAACCTAACAGTCATCTTCTTTCTGAATTTCTCAAAGCCACATCTCTGGCAAAAGAAGAGACATAATCAAAAGTAGATTAGGAGCACGGCCCACAAGTTGCTCAGGATAATGTGCCTTTAAAGGGTGAAGGTCGTGTCTCCTTCTCCATTTTCGCCTCCATTACACTCATGAAGACAAAGATAACATGGTTCTATTTAATAGAGCTGCCAAAAAATCAATACAGAGAAATTGTTAGTATACAGTGCAAATGCCGCTTGAAACAAATACCCTCAAGGAAAAGAGACTTTCAGGACAAGAAGGGACCTTAGAAACAATCTTGTCCGATTCTATCATTATATAGGTGAGAAAATGAAGCCTAGAGATGTACAGGAGGCACAGTGGCTAGTTTCAAAGCCTAGAATTGGACCCAGGTCCTCTGACACTGTAGTGGTTTTCTTACCATTGTATATCCTATCGGAACCAAGAGTGTGAGCAGAAAGCATTTAAGTCCAGCTACAATTTCCATGCTTTTTATTCCTTAGTAAGTCACACAATAAATAAAGGCCAATTTTCACCAATGAAAATGTTTTGATTCTAGTTTAAACTGTCCCTATTTCATAATCTATAATTTTGCATAAGTTAATAGAAGGGTAGAGGGAGTTATGGATGGGTTTTTTGCATGAGGTTTAAGTGGAAGTGGTTCCATGTAAAACACTTATTGTATCTTCTGATTAGGTTTATAAAATTTGGCAACCATGTGCATTTCCCTAAAACACTTGCCTATGACTTCTATAGCACGGTCAGGAACAATGATGCTTCCAAGCCTCTCCCCTCCTTGCTCAACTCCCACTCAAATTCGTCTTCTTGAAGCAAAGGCCCTGGCAGTCTTGCCCATGCCTAAGGCTTTCTATTAGCTTGTACAGAAAAACAAGGCAAAATAATATAAACAGCAACCCTGACAGCAGAGACAAGAGCTGCTCTCTCTGTGCTTTTCCTGGGTGCTCAGTCAACATCCTGATGCCTGGTCATGAACAGGTTGCGTGTGCAGCAGAAGATAAAAATGATCTCCACTGGCCCTTTCCCAGCCCCAGATCTCATGGCCTTGACCTTAAGTTTCTTATTCCAGTCTGTTTGCTGAAATGCTGCAAGGCAAAATACCTTGTTTCATTCTGCCTCACTGTGGTGAGAGGGTCCCAGGCCTGGGAACACGTTTGTGTTCTGTGATGCCTTCCTGCATGCCCAAAGCAATCAGACGGATCCAGCTTGAAAAGACAATAAGGGCTGGACAAAAGCCGAGAGGGCAAACAGATGAGTAATAACCCCCTCTTTTCTCATTCGTGCCTATGGAGAATTATTCAGCAGAATTGAATTCTCTGGTGAGCAGAGCCCAGGACAGCTTTATGCAGTTAAAATGATGGGATTTTTCCTTTTTGTTTGCCTCTCTGCTGAGAAAGATGGTAAGGTGATATTCTTACTCATAATACTAGAGAATGTTTTCAGAATAAAAAGGGATCCACTGGTTGGTGGTGATCAATAGAGTGATGCCAGGGAGCGGGAGCTCCATTCAGGGACCTGATTATGGCCCAGGATATACATGGAGCATCACCGACACCCTTTGCAAGTTCCCAGGGCCTCTGATCTGCAGTAGGCGGAGCTCAGGGAAAGAGAGGCACCATGTACTGTTCTAAAGTGACTGTGGAAATTAGAATCAGAGGGCCAGGCAGATAACAATCCTGCATTCCATACCTCAGGAAACTGATTTGGAAAGCTTCAGCAGTGGATTTAGGAAAAGCAAGTCCCCATACTCCAGGATGAGGAAGTGGAAAGTGGGAAAGGGCATTGGCAACTTTCATACGTTAGGTGCCCTACCAGCATCTTTTATCCCAGTTGCATGGCTTCCACTGGGTCCTGCAGGGGGTTACCAGTGGACAGCCAGGGTGAGGCGTCAACTGGCGTCTGAGGCGCTCCAGCCAACTGCGGCTGTAATCTCGGGAGGTCTAGGCTTGGGGGTCATGTTTTCCCCTGAACTGTAGCAAGAAACATCTTCCATGCTTAGGCTTAGAACCTAACCCGATCTAGAAGAAATTCTTTCAGACTAGATGAGGAGTAGGTTTTTCTTTGCTTTGGGTCTGCTATTCAACAAGGGTTTAGAAGAGAAAAGCTGGGATAACATCCTATTTTATCACATCTGAAAAAAATTAATCTATTTCACATCAAAGCTGTTTTGTTATACAAACAGAAAAAAAAGATTAGTGACTACTTGAGTTAGTGTGTGTGTGTGTGTGTGTGTATGTGTATAAACACTAACAGTATGTATGTGTATATATACTATTAGAAGTTAAATGACTTCCTTAAGATAGTACAAGTAGTAAACTTCATGTCCCAGGTCTGTCTGATACCAAATCTCAAGCTCTTTGTATAAAACCAAAGTGCCTGAACTCTAGCACTCGGTTGCAATCAATACTACACTGCCTGATCTTCTTACCTCTCTTGCCACGGTTCCTTAATTACATCGCAGCCTCCTGGAGAGTAAGATTCCTGTTCTATATTTCTTTGTCTTCCCACAGAGCCAAACAGGAGTCCCTTCAGTGTCCCTGCCAGACTTCCTTGTGATGAAAGTCTGTTGTATATATCCAGCAATTATTCCACAGTGTCATGAGGCCTCAAGTCTTCATTCCATTTGAAAGTCGAGGTGGGAATAGTTGCAGTCAGGTTACTGAGGGTCATGCACACCCTGTGCGGTGGACATGCCTGCTCGGTGGACATCCATGTGCCAGTCTGCATTTCCTGGCCTCCCCCTGTCTGCTGCATTGGGGACATGTGACTAGTTTGGAGAGACGGACTATGAGCAGGAACGGCATATGTCACATAGGGCCACAGTGAGTAAGGGTCAGTTTCCCTTCTCTGTTCTCCTCCCCACCATGGTGCCATGAGATGTTGGCATCACAAGATAAGCACAGCCTGAAACCTCAGTGGTCACATAGATTACCTCTGTCATCAGATGTTGCTAGAGAAAGAACACCTTTGTTTTTCTAAGCCACTGAGATTTGGGGGCGTACATATTACTGACACAAACCCTATCCTTTTTTATCAACATACAATTACCAGAGATGTGGACTTTATATTAATGGATAGGGACATGAAAATCTATTATATGGGGAAGCAACAATTGAAAATATTTTAACTATCAAATTAGTTCTTTTTAAGTCATTTCCTCCAATTTTCTCTCCTGCTGGCACTTTCCAAGGCCATTCACTTTTCACAGACCTTAATTCATTCAACAATCGATTGCATGTCATCTTATTTATCCACTAATATGTATCTGGTGGGGAACATTACAAGATGATGACTCAGTCATTTATTAAATATAAAAATATAGCATATTATGTGCCAGACACCATTCTGATGCTTGTCATATGGAATCTGTGAATAATGTATAGACTGAATGCCTGTTTCCCCCAAATTCCTGTGGTGAAACCCTAGCCCTCCCCTCACCCCCCCCCCCCAGTGTGGCTACATTTGGAGATGGGGCCCTTAAGGTTAAATGGGGGTTAAATGAGGTCATGAGAGTGGGGCCCTGGCCTGATAGGATTGGTGCCCTTGTAAGAAGAGACACTAGAGACCTCCCACCCCAACTCACACCCGCCGAGGAGAAGCTGTGTGAGGACACAGCGAGAAGGCAGCGTCTCCAGGCCAGGGGGAGAGCTCTCACCAGACACGGCATCAGCTAGATCCTTGATCTTGGACTTCTGGCCTCTGAGCTGAGAAAATTAAGTCAATTTGTGTCATTTAAGCCACTATGTCTATGGTATTTTGTTGTGGTGGCCAGAGTAGCCTAAGACAATGGGGACCCACTGTAATATGCTGTAACCCCACTTTCAGGATTAGGAGATGTAGGGACAGCAATGCTATGTCAGTAGCACCTGGTTGTCCTATCTACTGCTCACAGACCGGACTCCAAACCCAGCAGCCTGACTCCAGATTATGCTTTCAGTGCTGGAACGCGATGCAAGGCCACCTCCCCGATGGGAACACATGGCTAGGCTGCCCCTCCTTGCTCTGCTTTTCCGTGAGATCATCAGGGTGAGCTCTGAAACAGGCCCCTTCCTTTCCTAGCAAGACAGATCCTCCTGTGTCTCTAAGACTCCCTGATGACAAGAATTGAAAAAAAGAAGAATACAAACACAATACATCCTTCTAGGGCTGGAGGTGGTCCTCCTGCCTCGACAGGACTGGAACCCCATGCCCCTCAGTTTCCAGCAGAGAGGCAGTCTCTTCTGGAAATTCTCCAGTCCTGGGCCATCTTGTATCCATTAACCAGAGAGAAAGATTTCCCAGTGCACTGTCAATATTACTACATAGTCTTAATCAAAACCACTAGGTTACATTCTTTCCACATGTGGGAGTGTCACCAATGTATTTTATTTGGTGACACTTCAGTTCATTGGTGTTCAATGCGTTTTGGGTCATGGACCATTCTGATAAGTGAGGAGGGTTATGGATGCATTCCCTCAGAAGGATGCACACACAGAATGAACCAGAAGCTTCTGCATACATTTCAGCAGCTCAGAGGCCCTCTCTCTTCTGAAAGCCCTTGCTTTCAGAGCACCTCACACACGTGGAGGACAGAGCCGCTGGCTGCACTCTGTGTGATGGTGGCCGCAGCAAGAGGACCATCTAGATGGGAAGGATTACTGTGAAGGTGAAGGAGCATTTCTGGTCTTAGAGAACCTCTTTTTAGTTTCTATCAGTTTTATCATGATAAAGTTTTATCAATCCCTCATCTTTATTCTAGTGCTTCAGCTGTTTGCAAGCCCTTCTAAGAAACAGGAGCAAAGCACAACATGTATTTGTAAAGAAAGAAAAGCCCTGTCGCCCTTTAGTGGGGCATTGGCTTCTGAGCCTTGGGAAATGGGCGCTGTTACCACACAGCCAGCCAGAGTTTCCAATGGCAACTCAGAGCAGAATAGTAGGAAACCAGTTCAACAGCTGACACCAAAATGTTTTTCCATATGTAAAGCTGTCTTAAGCCCACAAGAGACATTGAGAATAAACTTTGCGCTTTCTTTTCTCTCTGCTTAATACCAAATGGGTCAGGGAGAAGCACTGAACGCTTTCAAAAATGCACTTATAATTTTGAATCCAAGCTGCGTGAGTGCCCATTGGCGACGACTGTTCTCCCAGGACCCACTCTGAATAAACAATCGCGGCTCTGTGTGACATTCCTTCTTAACCAGATTCTAGCGCTGAGCTGCGGGCTCGCCATGGTTACTTGCATCTTAAACCAGGCCCTCCTTTCCCTCCCCTTGGCTAAGATTCCTGCTTACTTGGCAGTGGCTCCTTCTCATTTGAACTTTTGCCCTCTTTTAATCTCCACCAAATTTTAGTCTAAAAGAACCTTTCACAGGCACCTTTTGTTGCTCTGAGTTTCTTTCTCGTGTGAGAACCAGCTCAGGGAGCTGGTTACTGGAAAACACCCAGCGGCCTGTCCTCCTCCTCTGGGAAGCTGGTGCTGACAAGCTGTTTTGTGTGAGCACTATGCTTTAAAAAAAAAAAAACAGAAAAACATTAAGGAAGCGCAAGATGCAAGCTGTTTGCTGAAAACAAAATGTTTGCTTTCCACGGCGAGGGAACACACACGTATGTGCATCTGTCCGTGCGGCTTCACCCTCGGCTGTGCCGGGCCTGCCCCTCCGGTGCCGCACCAGGTCGCGCCGCTGAGACCTAACTGTAGATCAAAGGCCAAGCCAGTGGAGAGTCGCTCCCTCCCAGCTTCCCACGCCGGTGACGATTCCGCAAGGCGTTCCAAGGCCTCAACGGCCATGGAACCTGCTTCCCTTTCAAAACAATGACCGGGATGTCAACCTCTCCTCCCATTCTGCTGCGACAATCTTCCTCCTGCTTAACAGCGCCGGCCGCTCGCCCAGAACCTCCCGCTTCACCCCGACTGTTCTCCGGGGCCTCTCCCGCGGACACGAGGGGCTGTGCTGCCCTCCCCGTCGCACCCCAGCCACCCCTGACCGTGGCGGGCGGCCCCTGCCCGGGAGCCAGTGCACCAGCTCTCTCCACATGCCTTTTCCTCAGCTTCAGAGCATGTAGGTCGGCTCAGAACCACCGGCCCTGCCGGCGCCTGGGCCTGACTGCAGCTGGGGCTGCAGGGCCCGGCCTCTCCCCTGCCTTCGCCGGACATCCTAGACCTCCTCTCTCGTCCTTTCACTTGCCTCCTCGCCTGCTCGCAGGGGTCCCCTTGCTTTCTGCTTGACTCAGAGGATCGGGGGGTGACTGGCCCGCGCTGGCGCGTGGGACCCTCACTCTGCTCACCCCGTGGTGACCGAGGCCGCCTCCCAGTCCTGTAGGGGAGTGAGCTTCCTCTGTCCCCGAGCCAGCCCGGGGGCCCGTGCATTTTCCTCACGGACACTCCCTCTTACCAATTCCTACTCTTCTGCCTTCAACCACGTTTTAGTTAATAAAAACATCCACAAACTTCCGAGCACGCTCTCTTGTCCTGTCTGCCCTCCCTCCTCCCCGGCCGCTAACGCCACGCGCAAGTCGCCTTCACCTGCAGCTTCGCGCCCTCGCCGCCGCGCCTTCGCTCCCACCCGTCTCTGGCTTCCAGCTTCCTCGCCCACTTAAGAGTTTTCTCATCAAGGTCATCAATGAACACCAGGCTGGTCCCTTCACCCGAGTCTCCTTCTCTACTATAAATGAACTACTTTTAAGATAAAACTCTTATTTTCTGGTTTTTTATTATCCCCTTATCTTGATTTCCTTCTTCTTTTCTGCCTTCTGTGTCTTTACTGGTCCGTAGATCAAACACAGCGAGATGTGGACTAGGACCCCTCTTGTTGTTTGGGGACTATCCACGCGTCCATCCTGAGGACGAGAGGCCATAGGAAGGGTCGACAATCCCCCAGTTGCTACGGTGCAGAAGCAATTCCAGACAGTTGATAAATAGGCA
Source organism: Smutsia gigantea (assembly GCA_032199065.1). Lineage (NCBI taxonomy): Eukaryota > Metazoa > Chordata > Mammalia > Pholidota > Manidae > Smutsia > Smutsia gigantea. The sequence continues at coordinate 46,040 of JAVSCE010019651.1, forward strand.
CGTCCCTGAGCTCTACCAGCCACCAACCTGTCCTCTCCCTCTGGAGCCCCCTTGATTTTCCAATGATTCAGCAAATAAAGAATGAAATCCTGGATCATCAAGGCCTTTCCAGAACAGTGTTTCAGGATTATGGGCTGAATCCATTCCAGCGGTCTGCACGATGGCTATTAACCATACCAACGTTACCTGTGCCCACTGTGCTGCTACGTTCTAAGAGCAGCCAAGGAAATACCCTCAGGTGTTTGCTAAGAAGGGATCAGACTGGAACTTCTCTCTCCCACTCCCCTTCCCCACCCACCCTCTTTAAACAAAAGACAGGCGTTCCTGGAGAGAGAGAGAAGTTGTAGGGGGAATCACCTGTCCAGCAGCAGGTGTCATGGGTAGGAGGAATGCACATGAAGGGAAGGCAGGCTCTCCCCACCTGACCAGGGGGCAGGGCCTCCAAGAAAGCCCTTTGTACAGACTGTGAATGTCGGCGAAAGAAGCAAAGCCAGGTCATCCTCTCCAGTTGGACACTTTCAAGATGCAGACATTTTTAGCCTTATTCAGTACATCAAAGTTTAATGACAGAGGCCTTGGGAGCCCTTGACATTTGGGAGGAATTTGTTGTCTCCTGAAGTTTGACAGTATACATAAAAATAGATACGGGACCCTGCTGCCAAACTGGACAAAGTCAGAAGATAAATGGCTGGCTGTGGCTGCTTCCATGGCAAGACAAGGAAGTGACTTGGGGGGACAGATACCCCCAGTCTGGCATGAAAACAAGGTGTGAGTTTCCTTTAACTAAGCGAGCTTGAGCTGTCCTGCCAGGTTGAGGGGATCCTAAGGGGGTGGGCCCTGAGGACACAGGCTGAAAGGATGTCACTCTAGGTCAGCTGGAAAGTATTTTCTGTCATCACCCATGTCATAAGGCAATGATCCAAACAATCTCAGTGAACAGTGTTTGGAGATACTGGCTGAAGAACTGAAAGAAAAAAAAAAGTCACAGATGAGAGAGCAGCTTTTGGAAGCTGGCAGTGAGACAGAATGTGCTGGCCGGCCGAAAACTACCCGCCAGGAGAGAACCACAAAGCACAGCCCCTAAATAAAGGCTTGCAAGAGCAAGGCAGCTGCCTGGAAGGCGAGGGCATGGCCTGTTCCTCATGGCAGAGCCAGGGCTCTGGCCTAGGCTGGGAAGAAAGACGCACAAATCACACTAGATGTGAGAACAGGACTTTAAACTTGCCTGGGAGATCTTACTTCCTGAGAGTGAGTAGTATGTATCTAAATAGTCTTATAATCTAAAATTACTAGGGAATTGTGGAATTGTCTAAAAAAATCATAGGAAGCAAATGGAGACATGACCAGCCATGTTAGAAAACAGAGATGATTAGAGAAAAGTAAAGATACTTGCAGCTACTCAGTCTAATTATTCATGTTCTCAACCATTTAGGTCACTGGCACACTTTCATTATTGTGATATCATGTTTATAATAAGAAATACAAATTTGGTCTTTCTCCACTATTCCTGGCACATATAGCTCCTAAAACCTTTGGCATTTCCTAAGTGAAGAGAGCCATAAAGCTGTCTTCTGTCATGTGAATGGATGACGTTCAGACCCTGACTAAGGGTGGGGGCTGGTCGCCAGGAGAGCCAAGCAGGTGACTAGCGGGCTGGACTGTTCAGTCCCACCCGATGACCTGGAAGGGCTGGGGCAGAGGGGCTGGAGGTGGAATCAACTGCTAATGACCAACGATTTCATCAGTCTCGCCTGTGTAATGAAGCTTCTGTGAAAACCCAAAAGGACAGGGTTCAGAGAGCTTCTGGGTTGGTAACACGTGGAGATCTGGAGAGAACGGCGCTCTCAAGAATGTGGAGTTCCTATCCCCTTCCTGCAAACCTTGCCTTCTGTATCCCTTCCATCTGGCTATTCCTGAGTTATGTTCTTTTAAAATAAACTAGTAATCTGGTAAGTAAAATGTTCCTCTGAGTTCTTTGAGCTGCTCCAGCAAATTAATCCAACCCAAGAAGGGGGTTGTTGGGGCCTCTCATCTATAGCCAGACCATCCAAAACACAGGTGACAACCTGGACTTCTAGTGCCATGGTCAGGCTTAGAACACTGAGCCCTTAACCTGTGGGATCTAATGCTATCTCCAGGTAGTGGCAGAACTGATTAAATCGTATGACACTCAGCTGGTGTCCCAAGACTTGCTTGGTGTGGGGAACCACCCACTGGAATCAGCGACCAGAACTGTAATTATTAGCTGCTTTTTTGTTCAAGGCTTTTACAGTTGTGAGTGACAGAATCTTGACTCAAATGGGCTTGGGAAACAGAAGAATAAAATTGGGTTACATAATGAAAAGGTCTGGGTTCAGGAATAATCCAGACCCTCAAAATAATGTTATTAAGGTGCCAGTTTTCTCTTTATTTGAAATCTATTTTTCTCTGCTTGACTTAATTCTGCAAAACGCATGTCCTTTCCCATTGTAGGCATCATGGCTCACTATTCTAGCTTAATAAATCTTGCCAAACTCACACACACACACACACACACACAGATACGGCCACCACAGCACTAAATTTCCCCCAGTTCCCCTAACTGGCCCATCTTGAGGTAAATGGTATCTCCAGAGCTCATGGCGCCATGATTGGTGATATGTGTGTCACATGTCCATCCTTGTGGTTGGGGAGGGTGTGTTAATCTCACATGTGAAATGAGTAACTATAAAAAAGGGACTTTATTAAGAAGGGGGCAATTTTGAAGCCAACAATGATGACACATGTCCATCATAACACCTCATTTACAGCCTCATCCAAAGGACCACCGTCCTTCCCTTTAGTTGCATCAGTTTTTTACATGTATCTCAGGGCTCCCTTGGTAGGTGCTTATATAACCCTTTATTATTAAAAACTCCTGCTTTGTCTCATTATACAGTATCCTTCTACATCTCTAGTAACAGTTTTAATTTTAGAGTCCATTTTGTCTGGTATTACTACCCCAGAAGAATGTCTGGAAGTCAAAACGACAGGCCTCACAGATGCCTTAGATTTGCGAAATGCTATCAGACAAACTGGTTTAATCTCAAGATTTGGAGTTTGGTGGGCAGCGTGAGGTTATTCACCAAGGATGGACAAAGGGAAGGAACAACAGATGTGGGATTTAAAAAGTATGAATTTCATTTGGGATATTATGACTTTAAAGATCTATGAGAAGAGATCCAAGAAGTCTGTGGTGGACACTGTTGAATTATAATCTAATTGGGAACATGACTCCATTTTGAAATCTATCGATTTGCAATTCTATCATGTCCAGCATAGAGTTAGTTCAGCTCAAGTTAGATAAAATGCTTAGACAGTATTCCCCCCTTCTACATGGCTTCACTGCCTTCCTTTTCAGTTACCCAAGGTCAAGCACAGCCCAGAAGCATATGCTCCCCCTTCTGACATCATCAGAAGGTCAGCAGTAGCCTAGTGCTATGTCACCACTCCTACATCATTCACCTCACTTCACCTCAGCACGTAGGCATCTTATCATGTCACATCATCACAAGAAGGGTGACTATAGTACAGTCAGGTATTTACTTTATCATAGGTATGAATACATAAGATAAAACATAGTATATACTGGGTTTGGTGCTGTGTGTGGTTTCAGGCATCCACTGCGGGTCTCAGAACACAACCCCTGTAAATAAAGGGGTCTATTTTAGACTGAAGCATTGATTTAGACAACTTGGCCCTGTCATGAGCGTCCAGCCATTCCAAACAAAACCTAGTTCCCTGATTACACTGTTATGTTTTGTTTTTTTTTCTTTTGAATCATGGGTCTTCAAAATTCTGCTTTCCTTCCTCGGAATGCCCTTTTCTTCCTCTGTCCTTCTCTAGGTTAAGTTTCTCTGTCCTTCAGGTGTCAGCTCAGATGTTACCATCTACAGAAAGCTCTCTAATGACTCAGGATCTCTATGGAATTTCCTTCTATTTCCTTTAGTGCAGTTTTTGCTGCACCGTATTGTTTAACAGCCTGTTCCAGGAGGGTGGATATTGTTTCCTGTTTGCTATTTTATCACCGGTAAGTAACACAATACATTGTAATTTCAACAGGTCCTTTTGAATTAACTTTTAAATAAATATATTTAGCTATAGGAAAGAATTATCTGTCTCATCACCAGCATGTCAAGGAATTAAGGGGTTGACTCTTAGACAAAACTAAGGAGCAAGACAGTTTCATATAAAGAGCAATGGATTATTCCAAAATAGATGTCCAAAGAAAAAGAAAGGAAGAGTTTCTATGTGAAACACCCATTAACTAAATTCTTTTCTGGAATCAAAATCCCATGTGCCTCTCAAAGATGCCCAACAATATGAACAAGGTTGGTTTTAGAACGATTAACTGATGGATGATGACATTAGCTGAGTTTGGTAAGTCTGAGTTTCCTACCTCAATTATACACATATTTCATCAATTCTAAGATGACATTAATTGTAATATGCATCATTATTTTATGTACCGTCAAAAAAGAATGGTAAAACATGCTGATTAGGCTATGACACAATGATTAAGGAACATTTAAGACGCACTTCAATATTAGAGATATTAAATTGTGAAAAGATGTATGTCTTAAACTCAATGAAATGTTAGATAAGACTCAGAATTATATACTGAGGAAGGACCTGAGACTTCATCCAGTCTACTCTTCATCAATGTACAGATGGACTGAGAATCCAGACTGTTGAAGTAGACACAAGCACACAGAAACTGAACAAGTCAATTAACCTGAGAGACCAGGTGGGCTCGTTCGTTCCAGTGTCAACTTTTCATAAACTTATACACTAATGTTAATATTAAAAAAGAGACCCAGGGGAAACATATGTCATCATGAAATGACAAATGTCCCTTCCTTATGTTAGAAATGGCTAATTTATCCCAACCAATGTTACCTTATATTTATGATACTCAAATATCTAAGTCCCAGCATCTATCCCCAGAGAATGCAGGTTCCGCTTTGAGAGACCTGAGTCCAGTTCTTGGCAGCCAAGGAAATACCTAGTGAGATGGATGGATGTGTATCCACAATATATTGGATTTTTTTTTTCCTCTGCTACTTGAAAAACTTTCATTTAATCAAAAACTGTTTATGGCATTAGGATATGCAATTTTTTACCTGAAAAACAGATCAAATTTGCCATAATTAAAGTCAATTTTTAATTCACTGTTTTTCTAGGCAACTTTAAACTTGGCTGTCTTCACTAAGTTTTAGCCTCCTTGCCATGTAGAACTGTGAGTGTTGTTTTCAAAAGCCACTTATTCCCTTTCTCTTTCCTTCATTTTCCCCTTCCCTTAACATAGCAGTTGAAAAACTCCCCCTCCACACCAGCCCCACTCAAATTCCTCTACCTGCCTGGAACCTCAGGCCCTCCTTTCATTATCTTGCTAATAACAAAAAGCATCTTCCCTTTCCCTGGAACTCATGCAGAAGAAACATTTTAAGTTCAACTAGATAATTATCCACCTACTTTCCTTCCAAGGGAAAAAAAAAATCCTGATTGACTGAAAAATCACCAGGTTGCTGTCACCAGAATCCTTAATGTGAAACCTTCCTTAAAATCTTCCTTCTTCAACTCTCTGCTTTTGATGTGGGAAGTGGCAAAATTAAGAGAGTTTGTGGGTTGTATTAGAAAATGCCACCAGATAAATGAAAGCACATGTAATTGAATAAGTCATCATGAATGCATTCAGTATTTGACTGACACGCCAATGAGAATCACGGGCATGAGGGTGTGTGGTTACCTGTCAGCTTGCCACTGACTCTGACAGCAGCCTGTGAGGTGCCCGGAGGAATGGGCTCAGAGGGAGTCTCCCGGGGCGGGTAACAGCTGGGGGGATGGTCAGGGGCTGCCCGCCAAGAAATGACTCACCAAAGCGAGTAAAGGCAAAGCCTCTCTGGACAGACCCAAATTCCAGTTACTTCATTATCTTCATTTTGCAGAAAACACCCTTAGAAAGGGTGGGAGAAATCATGATTTTATTAAAGAAGGTCTCTGGCAAAACAACTACAAGATTGCTGATTAATTCTTGCTGTTGTAAATACTTACAGACATAGACACGTGTACATATATACACATACATACAAAGTCAAGGTGTTAATTGGAAAAAAGCCCCTTCTCAAGCCAGTGTTGGATCCTAAGCAAGACTGTGATTTAACAAAGCTTGATTTGCTATAGTTTCACCTCTGTTAAAGCCACCTTTCTTCTCCCTGTCTCATCCCAAAGGGTCTCATTTCTGTTGTCCCTGATATTTTGAAACTCCTTGTTAATGTGTAGCTAATAACTAAGTATTTGAAAAATTTCTGCCTTGTCTAAGGCCTTTTCAGTAGCAGTGAGAGGGTCTTCAAAGGAAGACAGTGATTCCATGTGAAATGTGGACTTGGCTACTGGAAATATGAGAATAACCTTGTTATTTCTTGGCCTTCTTAGCAGCTTGGTGGCTAGAGGGGTCTATCTTGTATAGCATTTTCTGCTGCCAAAGACATTATCCATAGATTATTATTTTTTAATATATAGGAGCTGGAAAATATCTTAACAGTTGTCTCAAACCACCTCCACATTTTATAGATTTGGAAACTGAGGCCCAGAGAGGCAGGAGACTTACTGCCAGACTCCCAGGATAGTAGTTCCAGAAATACTGCCCTTGGATCACTAACACTTCACAGAAGCTGTGAATTTTTGGCACTTAGCAAGTTAACTTACTGTATGTCCTTTGGGAAACCTGAAAGAGTATGTTTAGCTTATATACCCTATGTTTGATAGTATATCTAAACTCAACCAATTTAATTCTATCTACAGATCAATGGTTGCTTAAAAGAAGTCTCTCAACTTAATCCTACGGAGCCACAAAGCACTGGGTAGAATGATATTGAACACCCATGTAGAAGAAGGAAGCTATCTGCTCTAACCCCAGAGGCAAGAAGGCCCTGGTAAAATCCTCTTGGCTATTTGCTTGTAGCATTGTGGCTGACTAAGTGCCCTGAGGTCCTCCTGCTACTATAGCTTACGCAGAACAAAGTCTTCAAAACATTGCAGTTTGCATTTGAGTTGGTGGAGATTTTTAAATCCCCTCCCCCAACCCCTGCCATGTAAAGTAAAGAGGCGGGGACAGTTATCAGGGGTCAGGAGGAGCAGAGGTGAACTTAGGATATAACAAGATAATAGCACTGCTCTTGGGTACTGAATCTTGGACAAGTATCAGTGTAGGGAAGCTGAGTCTAGGATTCTTGAATTAACTCAAGGCTCTTAAGGTAAACAGAAGTTTTTATCTATGGCACCCAAAGCGCAGGCAGAAAGCACACTCACCCTGAAAGAAGCCCTTTTCAATTTTTGACCTGTAGGATTCTCACCAAATAGATCAAGTAATGTTTTCACAAACATCATCGGCAAACAAGAAGGCAGGCTGTATTAGTTATCCATTGCTGTGTATCAAATTAGCTCCAAACTTAGCAGCTTAAAATGTCAATAAACATTCCTTATCTTGTCTAGTTCCTGAGAGTCAGCAACAAAATCTGGAATTTGGGCCCTGGTTCAGCATCTGTCATAAAGTGGCAGTCATCTGAAGGCCTGACTGTGGCTGGAAGGTCCACCTCCAAAGGCGCTCACCCACTTGGCGGGCACGTTGGTGCTGGTTGTGAGTGGGGGACCTCAGGCCCTTTCCACGGGGATCTCTGCACAGGCCTGCTAAGTGTCCTCATGACATGGCAGCTGCTTTCCCACAGAGTGGACCACCCAGGAGAGAGCAAGTCACATAAAAGCTAGTCTGTTTAGGTACTAACCTCAGAAGAAAATATGGGCAAGTTCCTTTGTAATCTTGGACTACATATAAAATAAAAGAAGACTAAATATAAAATAAAAAATATGATAAATTCAATTATATTAAAATTATAAAAAAATAGAAATTCTGAACAGACCGATTACTAGTAAGAATATTGAATCATTAATAAAAACTTCCTAACAAACAAATTTCCATGACCTGATGGCTTCCCTGGTAAATTGTATCAAACATTCAATGAATAATTAATTCTAATCCTTGTCAAACTCTTCCAAAAACTTGAAGAAGTGGGAGCACTTCCAAACTCATTTTATGACGTCAGCCTTAGCACAACCTGATAGCAAAACCAGACAAGGACACCACAAGAAAAGAAAACTGCAGGCCAATATCCTTGATTAACATAGATGCAAAAATCCTCAACAAAATATTAACAAACTGAATTCAATAATATATTAAGAGGATCATACATACATCAAGATCAAGTGGGATTTATTCCAGGGATGCAAGAATGGTTCAACATCCACAAATCAATTAATGTGATACACCACATAAACAAACTGAAAGGTACAAATTATATGATCATCTCAATAGACACAGAACAAGCATGTGACAAAATTCAATATCCATTTATTAGAAAAACTCTCAAGAAAGTGTATTTATGAAAGGCCATTTATGACAAACCCATGGCTAACATCATACTCAATACTGAAAAGCTGAAAGTTTTTCTCTCAATTAGGAACAAGACAAGGATGCCCACAATACACACTTTTATTCAACGTATTACTAGAAGTTCTAGCCACAAGAAATAAGCAAGAAAAAGAAATAAAAGTTATCTATATTGGAAAGGAAGTAGTAAAACTGTCACTATTTACATATGACTTGATATTATATATGGAAAACTCTAAGACCCCACCCAAAAACTGATAGAATTGATAAACAAATTCAGTAAGTTGCAGGACACAAAAGTAACATACAGACATCTATTGTGTTTCTATACACTAATAACAAACTATCCCAAAGAGAAATCAATAAAACAATCACATTTATAATCACATCAAAGAATAAAATGCCTAGGAATAAATTTAACCAAGATAGTAAAGGACCTGTACTCTGAGAACTACAAGACATTGAAAAAGAATTGAAGGGGAAACAAATAAATGGGAAAATATTCCATGCTCATGGATTGGAAGAATTAATATTATTAAAAACATCCATACTACCCAAGGCAATATACAGATTCAATGCAATCTGTATCAGAATACCAATGGCACATTTCACAGAATGAGAACAAATAATTCTAAAATTCATATGCAACTACAAAAAACCCTGAATATCCAAAGCAATCTTGAGAAAAAAGAACAAAGTTGGAGGCATGTTCCCTGGTTTCAAACTCTACTACAAAGTTACAATAATCAAAACAGTATAACATTGCCATAAAAATAGACCCATAGATCAATGGAACAGAATAGAGAGTCCAGAAATAAACCCAAACATATGTGGTCAATTAATATATGACAAAGGAGGCAAGAATATACAATGGGAAAAGGACAATCTCTTCAATAAATAGTGTTAGGAAAACTGTACAACTACATGCAAAAGAATGAAACTGGACCACTGTCTTAGACCATATACAATAATCAACTCAAAAATGAGTTAAAGACTTGAATGTAAGATTTGATACCATAAACACCTAGAAGAAATTATAGATGGCAAACTCCTGGACATTGGCCTTAGGATTTTCTTTTTTGGATCTGACTACAAAGGCAAAGGAAGCAAAAGCAAAAATAAGCAAATGGGACAACATCAAACCAAAAAGCCTTCTGCACAGTGAAGGAAAGAACCAAAACAAAACGAAAGGCAATCCACTGAATTGGAAAAAAACATTTGCAAATCATATATCTGATAACGGGTAATATTAAAAATATATAAAGAAATCATATAACTCAAGAACAACAAAAAATCCTATTAAAAAATGGACAAAGACTCTGAATTCATATTTTTTTAAAGAAGGTATATAGGTGGCATGAGAAGATGCTCAACATCACTAGTTATAGGGAAATGTAAATCAAAAGCACAATGAAATATCACCTCATACCTGTTAGAATGACAGTTATCAAGACAAGAGATAATGTGTTGATGAGGATGTGGAGAAAAGGGAACCCTCATGGACTGTTAGTGGGAATATAAATTGGTGCAGCCATTATGGAAAACAGCATGGCGGTTCTTCAAAATATTAAAAAGAGAGCTACCATATGATCCAGCAATTCTACTTCTGGGTATTTAGCCAAAGAAAATGATAACACTAATTTGAGAAGAGATATGCATCCCCATGTTCATTGCATCATTATTTACAATAAATAGACAAAACATGGAAATGACTTAAATGTCCATCAATGGATGAATGGATAAAAAAGACGTGGGATGTGTGTGTGTGTGTGTGTATATATATATATGAATATTCATATATATGAATATTATAATATTCACATATGTAAATACATGAATATTATTCAGCCATAAAAAAATGAAATGTCGCCATTTGTGACAACACAAATGGACTTTGAGGGCATTATCTCAGTGAAATAATTCAGACAGGAAAAGATAAAAACTGAATGACCTTATCTATATGTGGAATCTAAAACAAGAAACAAAACAAAAAAACTGAGAGCATGCATATAGAGAACAGATTCATGTTTGTCTAAGGTGGGAGATGGTGGGTGGATGAGATGGGTAAAGGGGTCAAAAGGTAAAAATTTTCAATTATAAAATGAGTAAATCATGGGGATACAGTGTTCAGCATGGTGGCTATAGTTAATAATACTGTATTGCTTTTTGGAAAGTAGCTGGTAATATGAATCTTGAAAATTCTCAGTAAGATAAAAATTGTGTCACTGCATTGTGATACATGTTACTTGGACTTATGTCGATCATGTTGCAGTATATACAAATCATTACATTGTACATCTGAAACTATGTTACATCAAATGTATCTCAACAACAAAACATTTATACAAACAAAAAAGAAATTGTTCATTGAAGGACATCATGAGGAGAATGGAAAAAAAAGTGGCAAACTGGAAGAGAGGTTTACAACACACTTATTGAACAAAGGATTACTATCCAGAATACATAAATAATTTCTACAAATCAGTGAGACGGGCAGCCCAACATAAAACTAGGCAGAGACAAAAACACAGTCACTTAATAGAAGAAGAAACAAGTATGGCCCATTTACATGTCAAAACATTCTAATCTAATTAACAACCATGGATATGCAAATTATAGCCACAGTAAGATACAATCTTACACCTATTTAGTTGTCTCACAGTAAAAAATCAAACCATACCAAGTGTTGGACGGGAAGTGAAATCAACAAGAAAGTGAAGGGACCCTGAATTGTTATGAGTACTCTGGAAATCAATTTGGCATTCTCTGGTGAAGGTGAATATTCAGACACCTGATCCCCACCCAACAGTTGTATTTCTAGGTCAATATTTTTGACTCCTAGGGAATTCTTGGCAATTTCGGGAGACATCTGTGGTTGTCACAGCTGAGGATGCTACTGGCCTATAGTGGGTGGAGGCCAGAGATGCTACGAAAAACCCTACATGCCCAAGACAGAGCCACAGAGACTTAATCTGGCCCCAAGGTGGCTCGTGCTGCAGTCAGGTAACCCTGTCCGAGGCGTACGTGCAGGAGAGTCTTGCTCATTGTGCACCGGGAGACAGAGAAGAGCACATTCACGACAGCAACAGACTGGAAGTGATACTTCACCTTTGACAAGAGTATCGACACAAATCAATCGCGACGTAGATACTCAGTGAAATGCACATGCTTGAACTGTAACTACAGACAGCAACGTCAATGAATTTCAGTGACTGATGCAAGGTGAAAAAGAGTAGCACGAAGTCTCTGAAGAACACATCCAAAGGGTACAATTAACATAATACTCAAAACCAAGAGAATCTGAAGAACCTGTTCTTTAGGCATACCTACAAATGTGATTAAACTATAAAAACAGGTGAGGCGATGCTGACACAAAATTCCAAGTACTGGTCATGTCTCATGCAAGGCAACAGGAAGGCGGTGGGGCCAGGGCAGATACAGAGAGGCGAGTTTGGTGGCCACGTCTGAGCCCTTGGGCTGGATAGTGGCTTCAGTTGCTTCTGGCATTATCATGCTTTATGACTTACATATATATAGGTACATGTCACACATACTCTTCTGTACCAAATACTATATTAAAATATACATAAATTAAAAAAAAACATTCGAAGCAGAAGGTGTGAGGTGGGTCATGCACTATGACCACACAAGTGACCTCTAGAAAGGGCAACGAATTCAATTCTGTCCTTTTGGAGAGAGGCTGCTATTTCTGTGTTAGAGTCAGGCTCAAAATGTTTGGCCAGTGTGTTCCTCTGGACAGTCCACTAGAATAGCAACCCACACACAAATATTGTAGGTCTAAGCACCCCTTGCTTTTGAGTTCTGTTGGCAAGAAACACAGGAAAAATGAAAGATAACATGGAACCATTTTGTCCCTTCTGCATACTGTGCCCTACACCGGCAGGGGCGTGATTCCTTGTGTAACAACAGTGAGAAATGGATGATCTGTGGTTATTCCTGTCCTTCAGGGAAAACCTTGACTCCTTTTAAAAAATCAATTTTTCAAAATAGGGAGGCATTCAACCCAAGGTTGGCAAATGAACGTAGCCCAAGCGATCTGCAGGGCACGACCACCTCCCAGTTTTAAGCAGAATTGTAAGGATTTCCTTCCTTTCACGGGTAGTTCAGGTTTTTCTAACCAGGTTTTCAAAGTGCCGAACAGGCCCTCCTTCCTGTTCTGTGGACTTACGAATAATCCTTGCTGGGATGTTAATTGAAAAGTAAGATTTTAACTGATGGTAGCATAGCCTGGCCCCTCCTAGGCTGGTTTTATTTTCATAGGGACTCATAAAGGTTGGTGTGGGTGACAGGGAGTGCAGGCTAGGAGATGACCTTCAGGAAGTTCCAGCTAACTCCAGCACCTGAGGAAGCAAATAAAGAATATTTGTTATGTAGCCTCTGAAAGGTTGGCAAAACCTTGCTTCAGGTCCTGTTTAAATAAACATCCAGGCTCTGTCTTCTACTTTTGGAACTGAGCTGCCATAAAACTTCTTACTTTCCTGACCGAAGAGGAAATATTTGATAAATTGTAGTGTAGAGAATTATTTGGTCAACATTTAGACCTGAAATACCCTGAAGAGGAAGACAGTTAAAGAAAAAAATAGATTTAGAGAAAGTGCAAGGGCCAAAATTAACCAACAAAATGCTTAATAGTATAAAGAGAGGAAACTTTTTAAATGCCCCAGCATAAATGTCAAGAGATTTCAACCAAACCCAAAAGGCTTGAAGTTGAAGCATGTCTAAGAAAGAAAAAAGGCAACAGAGAAGGTTCTGGGATGGGCGGTGGGTGATAGGGATACAAATGTGTGGGATCTCTACCTTTATTTACAAAATCATTGTTCCACCACTGTCCAGTACTTGACATTGGTAAGAGCTTAGCCTGATAAGAAATGCTATCAGCCCTTTATAAAAGTCAGTACATTTAAACCAATAGGTCACAGACGAGTCAAATTGAAATGTGCAGTCGTGGTTCTTAAACTTCGCTGTAGATCATCCAGTGGAGTTTATGTTAAAGCAAGACTCCAAGATGCCATCCGAGGTGATTCTGACTCCAGTTCTGCGTCAAGGCCCAGGGGGCTGCACTTTAGACTCTCCAGGTACATCTAACGCCTGCACTGGGCCAGTGAAACAGGCTTCGGGAAGACGACCGAGGGCTTGTATCTCATGCTTGCTGGGCTTGGCCTCCCATCCTCTCAAACCACCTTTTACTCCATCATTGCTGCAGAGACCAGCTTTGCTCCAGGAAACCCTGAGATGCCCATTCCTCAGTGACCCCACACACCTCTGACCTTCTGTCCCGGTCTCCTCTGAAGCACGGGGCACCTGCAGGAACCCACTTTCTACTAGCACAGGAACAAAACTGGAGATGTAATGCTGGCTGATACTCCAGCGGGATTCCTTGGCCATGGAGGCAGGGGCAGTAGGTGAAGGCTCCTATTTTCCCATTCCTCAGCCGGACAGTTCCCTGAGGCTTATTCTGTCCGATTCTTCAGAGGGTCCCAGAAGGAACGATCCCCAGCTGTGCACAGGGAGCTTTCCTTTTCTTCTCTTTCCTTCTGCCCACTCCCCCAGCCTATCTCTGAGGTCTTATCCAAAAGTAAACTACTTTTATGTGAGTCCTGGTTGCAGGCTTTCTGGGAAAACCCAAGCTGAGGAAGGTTCTAGAAAGACAGCCTGAGGGATTGGGGCTGGGAATCCAGGAAGGCAGGGATGAAGGGGGGGCATGCAGCAGGGCCCTGGGTGGATTTTCCCAATGCCACTTCATTCAGAGTGGCATTGCTTTGATCCATCTGCATATTACACTCCCTGGTTTTATTTCCCTTAGAAATAAAGTTCTGCAGCTAAAAGCTTTTAAAAATAACCAGTCTAGTAGAAAACACTCAAATCTTGGAGCCAAAGACCTGAATTTCCCTACCAGTTCAACCTGAAATGAGGTATATAATATCCTAAACCTTGGTTTTCTTGTCCACATCACAGTCACTGAGAGAATACTACAGGGCTGTTAATAGCTGTTAATATAATACAGAATTGGTAGCAGTGAGCCCTGTGGCCAGACCCTCCCTTCATCTTTACAGTTGTCATCAGGCTCTTGGTGGACCCGCACACTAACGAGTAGTAAGACACACTTCACAAAAACCCTCAAGTTGATAGTTAGAAATCTTGGGATTTTATTGCAAAATTGGGCTTTGTTATCTGATGCTGCATCTATGTGGATCTTTAGTTCATGATCACAGGTAAAAAGAAAGAAAAAGAATTTCTCAGCAAAAAAGAAATATGATTAGGTGACCTCCCTATGAGGCCAGTACCCATTTAATTCACTCTTACTCTGTCTTTCCCTCCATAGTTTCTTTTTCTGGGTCCCTGCTAGTCTGCGTACTTTCCTCACCACATTAGGCATCTCCTAAGACTTCCATGGATTCTTCTGACATATGAAAGTACAACAAAAAATAACAGCTTTGTTTGTTATTCAATAAACTGTAACACTGTGTTTCTGGGCCCACAGACTTCTCTGTTTGCTCCCAAATTTGGCTTCTAGGGAAAAAACTAACAAACAAAACAGAACCAAAACAAAGCTATTTGAAATAGCCGCAGGCACTGCATCCATATTTCACATAATTTTTTATTGAAGTGTAATGTACATACAAAAAAGTACAGAAGTCATAAATAAACAGCTGAGGAATTTGCACAACATAAGTTCTCCCATCTACCCAGCATAGGCGGCAAGAAATAGAAGACTGCAAGAATGCCAGTGGTCCCCTTTATGCTGCCCCAGTCCCTCCATCCACCCGAGAGACAACCAATATACTGACTGCAAATACCATTACTTCACTGCCCTGGTTTCTGAAGTTTATATAAATTGAATCACAATTTGTACTTAAATGTATCTGGGCTCCTTCATTCAAAATTGTCAGATGCACCCATGTCATTACTTAGTGCAGTTGTTCATTTTCACTGCTGTATGTAGCATTCACTTAAATAAATAAAATACAATTAATTTACTCATTCTACTGTGGTGGAACATTTGGATTGTTTCTAGATTTTGCTTTTAGTGCTGCTGTGAACATTCTCCTATCTGCCTCTCAGTACCCTGTGTCTGCACTTTAGATAATCTTCCCTGAGACTACGTGAAATCTATACTCATCTTTTGGAAATTTATTTTCCTCCCTCCTTTTTCCCCTCTGCTCCTCTCTCCTTCCTCCCTCTCCTCCTCTTTACTTTCTGCCTTCTCCCCACCTACCCTGTCATTAATTTAACCACATGCACCAGACATCCGCGGTAACAAATTAGCACCCCACACACCAATCTGACCTACAGAACTACTTTAAAACTATCATTTTTCTACAAAGCCTTGTTAACATGACTGTGAGAATTTCACACATAATCCAGTTATGGGGTATCTTCAAAATGTGGCAGATCTGGCCACCCTCGGCCAGCAATCGTCCATGGCAACAGCCCACTAGACTTTGTGAGGTGCTCGCCTACTTCAGACAGGGCAGCTTGTTCAGGTTCGCCTAACCCCTCTGGGCCTGCTTTACTTGCACATGTGACCTGCCTGGCCCCAGCAAGAATGTGCATCTAAGATCCCAGGTGCTATTTGATGCTTGAATAGAGTAGCTAGACATAGAAACATGTTGCTAAGAAATTATGGATGCATGAATGTCAATATTGTTTTCTATTTATGTACAGTTTTCAGTGTTCTACATATGGTAGCTAAAAAGGTTTTTTCTTCTCTTCTTCTTCAGTTTTTTGGGCATAAATCCCCTCTTGTTCTCACAGGAACATGAGCTCCAACTCGCAGATGTTGTGTGCGGCAGATAAAATTGTTGCACTGAAAACCATATGTCACACTGAACCGTTCAAGACACATCAAGCCTTTCTTACTCACAGATCTTTAAGGATATAATTTTATGCTCAGTTAAGATGGAAAAAAGCATTAGGTTCGAAGATAAACCTACTTACTGTGATACATCGCACTAAATTACTTCACCAATTACTAGGTGGAGAGGCAGTAGTGTAACATGTTATGAGCCCATTGTCTCCATGTTCATATGTCTGCCTCCATATTAATCGGCTGCTGGGGATTATAACCTGGTAACAGGGCAAAAGGATAGGTGACGTTTCTCACGCCAGAGGGCCTGCCTCCAGTTTATTTACACAATCACATTTACTTTTTAAAAGGTATAAAATAAGGATCTCAATTCCTGAAGTGGTTTGAATCACTGAACATTTTATTGGAATTTTTCTTTTATTTCAGGCCATTATTATGATGGTTATAGAAAGGCATAAAATTCAATTACTATTTCATAGAGGTAAAAAAAAACAATATGACTTTACAAAATTAAGTAGTTTATAACTGTGAAAAGTCCTTCAGGAATAAGACACATTTCACTGTAACTATTCTTCATTCCCATACGCATAACTCATATGTTCTTTTCAGACACAAAAGCACACGACGGTATGCTCTAAGAAAACGTGACCCTCAGGACCCTGCCCTATTTGGACATACATCTCATACAAAACACTATTTAAATGACAACTGAACTGGATTCAGATCACAGCCTTGCAAAATTGGCTTCATTCAGCTGTTATACACATGTATACACACACACACACACACACAGAGTCTTTATTTTTCCTCTTCAAGTGAATATTAACTGACGGGTCAAAAATATAGAAAGTTGGAAGCAATCATAAAGAGCATCGATGAAAAATGTTTTAGCTCAGTGGTGACCGGCACCACTTAATCAATCTGAGTGTTGAAAACAGTGCCACTAAAATTGTAATGTTCTACATAAAATATTTGTGATGGGAGTACAGACAAAGAACGAGCAGCCAGTCTGGGGTGCAGGCACACACCCAGCAGAAGGCAATTTCTGACTTGAGAATGCCTGAACCGCAAACTGCTTCCATCCCCATTAGGATCTCACCACGTTTAGGGTGAAGACTGCATGGCCAGCTTCTCACTCTCCCACGCTTTCACTCCCCTCGTCTCCCTCCCACCCTGCCCCAGTTGCTTATTTTCAGCTCTAAGATCAAAAAAGAAACTACGACAATCACTGTCCCTCTCCCTCCCCCATCTCGCCTCTTCGACTGTCCCAGTGCACTGAGTGAGGAGGGAAAAGGAGGTGGCCCCGAAATGTGGCATCGGGAGAGCAAACAGAAGAGATGAAGGAAATGTTTACAAGCTTCTAAAGTCCATTATCAACCACAAGCCCCTCCTTTCACATAAACTGAGCTCTGAGCTTCCTCCTTAAAGCCCTATGATCCTTAAACACAATTAAAGACATTCTCTGGCTAAATTTCCCTCTCTCTGAACGGGACATCTGTCTTGAAAACTGATCTTCCATGTTCAGTAGCCTTATGTCCCTCCTAGCGCCTACCAGGTCCCCATCTGTTAATGCTCCTTCATCTTGATCTAGAAGTTCCTGCAAATCTTCTGAATTTACAGCCCTGTTTTGCAGTTTTCAGAAGCCCAATCAATAAATACTTGACAAGTTTCAAACACAAAATGTCATATGAAAATCTCCTCTTACATTTGCACTACAGTGAGTCCGAAATAAAACTCCCAACAAACCAGCAGTCAAACATTGGACTTCTCTGCTCTTGCTTCCAGGTCACTGATGTTGGAATTTGTGTCATATTACGGCGTGGGGACCCTGCCAATTATTGGCCTTCAGCTTCATCGGACACCTAAAGTTGCACCTGGAGCCTCTGATGTGACTTCAGTCAGTTTCACGTCCTCTCAAACACCTCTTCTAGTTTCCTTGTCATCACACTTCCACACTTCAAGTGAGTGTGTGTGTGTAGATAGATATGTTAGGTAGATAGATAGATAGATAATAGATTAGCTAGCTAGATGATGATAGATGGACAGATAGATGATAGATTGGCTGGCTAGCTAGAGAGACAATTAAAGATAGATGAATGGATGTATAACCTGAATCCAGCCAGATCTCTTTCTCTTTATTGTTCCCCAAATCTAATATCTCTTTTTCTTTTCAAAATCAATATTGCCACTTGGGTTGTGCTCTTTATCACATTTCTATCTCCATGGAGACCATACAAATCTAATTTTTCCTGTCCTATCATATCCTTTATTCTCTGCTGGTTTCTATGCCTCAGCTGATAGATAGCTGTAGATACAATAAAAATGCATATTTGTCTTTGACCCGTGTTCCCAAACCCATGGAATTTCCTGAGTGATAGGAGTGCCTTCTGTTCTTCATAACAAGCCTCTCTGGAACACACCTGAGTTTTCCCTAAGGAAGTGGCTCGGGGTGGGGATCCCGAAGAGCCTCAGGACAGGGCTGATCCCTAGAAAGACCAAAGGTGATTAGAGGGTTTGAACTATCAGCCTCACCCCAGCGCAACCTCCTGGGAGGAGAGGACGCAGAGCTAGAGACCGGGTTATAAAATCTCTTGAACAATGAGATTCGAAGAGTTTCTGGATGGGTGAACATGAAGTGCTGGGAGGGTGGCAAAGCCAGAAAGGACACTGAAGCCCTTCCCTACCCGCCCCATACCTTGCCTTACACATCTCTTCCATTTGGTCGTTTCTGGTTTGAAGCCTGTGTAATAATTCAGTAAACATAAGTAAAATGTTTTCTTGACTTCCGTATAAGGCATTCTAGTGAATGATCAAGCCTGAAGGGTAGGGGTGGTCATGGGAACCCTTGAATTTGTAGCCAAGTTGGGCAGAAGTGCAGGTAACTGGGGGCAGTCTTGTGGGACTGAGCCTTTGAACCTATGGAATCTAATGCTAACTCCAGGCAGTGTCAGAATAGGATTGAATTGTTGGTCACCCAGCTGATGTAGTGAATCAGAGAAATATATTCAGATATATTTTATCCCTAGGTCTCCTCAAGTCTGTCATTCTCTTACCTTCAGTGATACAACTTCTTGAAAGAGAAGTGCACAACAGTTCTCATCTGTTTCTTTCCCCTCCTTTCCTCATCTCTCCTCTGCCCTTCCTCCCCGCCTCTCCTCTGCCTTTCTTCCAGTCTCTCTTTCCACATCTATATCCTTAGCAGCACCTATGACTTTCATTAAAGCACCGACCTTGTTTTGCCATCTGCCTACTGGGCATCTCCAACTAGAGATTTTATGGGTACCTCAAACTCAATATGTCTTAAACTAGATTTATTATCTCCCCTTTGCTGAAACATTCTCCTTCTTTGCCATTTCCCAGCCCAGTTAGAAGCATCACTTAGATTAATTCCCCTTGGTTTTCTCTTTATTCTTCACGCGGAGTATGGACTGAAAGAGTTGTAAAGCACTGGGCTAGTGCTTACTTTTCCATTTCGCTAAGATATCTAGCTGACCATAATGTTTCATTTACCAGACACTCAGCAATAACAGAAGTATTGGCAGCCGATTTATATTTAGGTGTTTCATTTGTGTCCCTTGTATTATCTTCTTAATCAAGACAAGGGGCTTGCAATGGCTGTGGATTTCCCTTCTAGCTGAAACTCTTTTGTGATCACACTCCAGTCTCAGAAAGAGGAAGGCAGTGCCAATTTTAATTAAAAATTCGAAGACATCGTTTCACCTAGCCAAACATTAATTCCATGTAATGCTCCTCCTTAAAGATGATTTCCTAACTAATACACTGTGTATATGTTATATTCACCTAAGTGGGTTTTAGGAATGGGGTGAGAAACTGACACCACGTCTAAAACCCAATTTTACTTAAAGTATTATCCCCATGAGGTAAACCATACCTGTTTTTAAGTATATACTTCAGTGAGATTTGACAGTTGTTTACATATGTGTAACCATCTCCCTCCCCTGTCAACATATAGAACGTGTCCATAAAACCAAAAAGTTTCCTTATGCCCCTGTGCATTAGGGCCCTTCATTCTCCTTAATCCCAGTGAAACTAGTTACCTGCCTTCTGTCATCTGCACTGTTTGGAGTTTCATGTGAACGGAAGTCCACCATATGCACTCCTCTTAGTCTGTTTTTTTGTGCAGCATTAAGTTTTTGAAATTAAACCAACTTGCTGTATGGATCTTATTTCTGACTACTTCTCTATTGTATGAATCATCACAAACTTCATCTACTCACCTAGCAATGGACTTATTTCCAGTGGGGGGCTGTTGGGAAGAAAGCTAAGAACATTCGTGTACTCATATTTGTGTGGATATGTGTCTGTATGTTTCTCTGGGTAAATGCCTACCATTGGAATTGTAAGGTTATATATTCAATGTATGCTTAACTTGATTTTAAAAACTTCCAAATGGACTTCCAAAGTGGCAGAGACACTTTACCTTCCCATCAACAATGCTAATGCAGTCAGTTGGTGACTGTGTTTTATAAGTAATCCATATTCTATGGACTTTATGACTACTTGTTTTATGAACCACTGGGAATGGAGTGTCAAAATATTGGGCTATGATAGAGAGTTTGTCTATTGCTAATTTGTTTGGTTAGATTTTCTTCAGAATTTTGGAAGTTCTGTTATTAGGTACATAAACATTTAAAGTTGTTATATTATCTTGATGAATTGACTCCTTGATGAAATGTTCCCTTTTATTCCTGCTAATATTCCTTTATCTGATGTGTACTTCATTCACGTGTTAGTATAGCATCCCAGGTTTCTCTTGATCAGTATTTGTACATTATATTGTTTTCCATCCTTTTACTTTTAACCTATCTATATCTTTATATTTAAAGTGTTTGTCCTGAAGACAGCATATAGCTGTGTCTTGCTTTTGAGCCCAATCTGACAAGTTGTTACCTTGTCCATGCTTTTTAATTAGAATGTGTAGACTGTTTATATTCAGTACCATTACCTGTAATGTTGGGATTATGTCAAAGCCATCTTGCTATTTTTTTCTATTTGTTTCATTTGTTCTTTGTTCCTTTTTTACTTTGTTTCCTGTTTTCTTTTGGATTAATTACATACTTTTACTCTTCCACTTTATCAATAGTATTTTATTTTTTCAATATTTTATTTTTTTAGTCAATTGAAATTTAAATTTATGACAGCCTACCTTCAAGTGATGTAGCACTTCAGGAATAATGTAAGAATCTTAAAGCCATTTACTTATATTTCCCTCCTCTCTCCTCCTGGTTTCCAGTTTTGCCCAATTTTAGATCACTTGAGGCTCTCTTCTATTGCTATTTTAGTCTTTTTTTTCTTCATGTCAGTTTGGACAGTTTCTAATGCTAGATTTTAAAGTTCACTGGTGTTTTCTTCTGCTGTGTCTAATTTACTTTTAACACAATTCAGTGATATTTTACAGATACATACATACATATATATATATATATATATATGTATGTATGTATTGTTCATCTGTAGATTTTGGTTTTCTATCACTTCCTATTTTGCTTATTTTTTTCTTTAAATACTTGGGCATATTCATAAAGGCTGTTTTAAATTCTAATTTAAACAAATAGACAAATGCCTACTAGTTCCATAATCTCTGTGGTATGTGTATCTATTTCTATTTATTGGTTTTTCTCTTTGTTACAAGGCTCATTTTCCTGCTTCCTCACATGTGTAAGAGTTTTTATCAGATAATAGACATGATGATATTAGATAATATCACATGGTTAAACACTAGATTTTAGTGTTTGCCCTTAAAGAGTTCTGGATTTTTTTACGGCAGGAAGTCAAGTAACTTGTAGTTAAACTTGATCCTTGGAGAATCTGCTTTTCAATGCTGCCATGAAAGGTTTAGAGTCACCTTGACTCTCAGTCTAGGTCAGGACGCTCTGACATTATTATGGCCTGGGAAGTCACTTTAGGCAGAAACCTGGGGTGATGGCGGTGCTAGCCTTGCTGGTTTCTGTCTCTCAGGCTTACCACCCTGCTTTATCTTTTGTCTGATGTCTGGAACAGTTGCATCATATATGGTGTCCATTTTTCTAGTTTTCCTTTTCCAGATTTTTATGCTGTAAGGATAAATCTGCTGATCCATCATGGCTGAACGAAGCTGTCTGATATCTCTTTTCAAAGAGACATGGTGGACAGCGCTCTCTCCAATATGTGTTTTCTTATAAAAGAGAAATGGTTACCTTTACATAGCAGAAAACATTAATTACCCCCTAATTATTTTTCCATCTTGTATCAAATGCAAGACATTCAATGGACTGTATGGTTTTTCAGGCTCACACCATTATTTTTGTGAGAAAAGCACAGATTATCTTCTGTCATCTATACCATTTGTTCAGCAGGGAGAAAGGTTGAACATCATCTGTGTTGCATCAGCTAGTTGTTACCTTGTAACAAGCCACCTCAAAACTTTAGTGACTTTAAATAATGACCATTTTTTCCCCATGAGTCTTTGGGTCAGTTTCTTGGCACTGCTGATCTGAGTGGGCTTGCTGTGGCTCGCTCGTGGGCCTGTGTTCAGCTGCAGGTCTGACAGTCTTCTTGGTGTTCTTAGTTGGATTCTCTTATATATCTTGGGCCTCCATGGGAACAACTGGACTGCTCAACTTTATTCCGTGTGGTCTGGGCTTGGTCTCATGGAGATGGCAACTTTTCAAGAAAGCAAGTGGAATTGTTTAAGGCTTCTTGGATTGGCACAGACTTCTGCTGCATTCCTTGGGCCAACACAAGTCATAGGGTCAGCCCTGGTCAAGAGCTAGAGAAACAGACTCTCCCTCTTGATGGGAGGATATGTAGGTCATATTGCAAAGGGTGCAGATACAAAGAACAGTGGAAATTTGGAGCCGTTTTTACAATCCATCTACTATATAAACTTTACCTATGCAAATGATCTTATTTTAGGAAACTAACTAGGTGCAGAAAGATTACAGTGATCCGAAGTTTCCTCCCCTGAGCTTTACTAATCACAATGGCTCACTTTAGCATATGAGCAATAAGAACACTAAGAAATCTCACTAATCAGCCATCTATATCCATCTACTCCAGCCTCTGCCTATGACTATTTCCATCTCCTTTATTGTTATTTTTGCCAAATCTTGCAAATATGTCATAACCTATGATCAAGCAAACACTATTAAATGCAAACCTATCCTGAGTGCCTTGGAAGAATATTTTCAAAGCACTTTGTGCTACTATCGGTATGATATCTATCATATTTTACCTCTCATTTTAGCTGGTTTTTAAAATTGTTTTGGATCCTTGGGGTCCAAAATCATGTCCTTTTTGCTTTGTTTCCTTCAAGACTAATTCATAACTCTTTACATAATAGTTGCACCACTGAATAAGCTGAGTGAAAAATAGATTAATGTATATAAAGTGCAGCTGCCTTTCTAATGAGTAGGAAGAATGGACTTCTAATTTTAATCAATAAAAAATAATAGCTACCATTTATCTAGCATGTTTTATCTCCAATGCTGTTCTAAAAATTTAACAGAAACAGAAATTAAGAAAAGCTAGTAACTGTTTATTGTTGCCTACCTCTTAAATTCAATATATTACAAATTTTCTGCAATTAACTTCTTTGCTGTCTAGTCAGGCAGAGGAGAAAACAGGGCTTTGAAGACAAAGAAAGATTCAAATCTCCCACTGCTGTTTCTCAAATGTTACTCAACCTGAGTTTCATTCTCTGCAAAACAGACGTTTACCAGTATTTAACTCATAACAAAGAGACAGAAAGGAAAGAAAATATAGAGAGGGTCTTACACACAGTTTGGACTTACTGCATGTTTGTTTAATTCTATCCCTCCTCCCTTCTCAGAATGCAGGTCTGTTCCACTGGCAAATACTGCAAAGCACAAGTATGTGCTTATAATTTTACAGATGTGGTTTGGAAAGAAGATTAATTTGAGGGAGAAAAGAGGGATTTGGTTTCTATTTACTCCAAATCTCTTTCCACTTCACTCTAGTTTTTTGGAGAGAAGTCTTGCCAAGTATCTGAAGGGTTGAGGGCCACCCTGGGATAACATCCCACCATCACTGCAAAGGGGAATGGCTGCTCTCCCCAGATAGTCACAGAATTAGGGGCAGAGACCTTTGGAAGATAGATTAGGGAAGGTTTGACTCTCGCTTCTCCTTCTGGACCCAGGTCCATTGCTCAAAACATTTCGGTCACGTCCTTCTTTCTCTTACAACCTTTTTTCCTCTTCGCTTGGTAGATACAACTCGTCTATCTTTAGGACTTTCAAACTTCCCACAGATCCCAAACCGTAGATCACAAAAAGATGCTTAGGAGTCTCAGAATTCATTTTATGAGTAACGTCACATTTGTGTGCAGTAAATGTCTGGTCTACCTCATACCATGACTGCAAATTTAAACGACTTGAAAAGAGAGAAAAGGAAGGAGGGAATGGAGTAGGGGGTGGGAGTAGGAGGCAGAATAATATTGCCCCCTCACCCCCACCACACACACACGATCACATCCTAATTCATGGTAACTGTGGATATGTTATCCTAAATGGTAAAATGACAAAGAGGCCTTTGCAGCTATGATGAAAGACCCTGAGATGGAGACATTATCCAGAATTATCTAGGTGAGCCCCACCTAACCTGCACCCCCATTTGTCAGAGAGTGATGTGACAATGGAAGAGGGGTCATGGACGTACGGTGTTGCCATCAGTGAGGATGAAGGAGGGGCCGCTAGCCGAAGAACACAGACCCTCTCTAGAAGCTGGGAAATGTAAGGAAACCAACTTTGCCCTGGAGCCTCCAGGAAAGAATACAGCCCTGCTAATACTTTGACTTTAGCCCAGTAAGACCCATGTTGGACTTCTGATCCACAGACTGTAGAAGAATAACTTGTACTGTTGACACCACTGTCTGTGTAATTTGTTGCAGCAGTTGCTAAACTAATAAGGGGGTGGGATAAGGATCCGTAGAAGAGGCATTTTGCAGAAATGCACGGCTATGCTCAGGTGATAACCCTTATCTTTTACTCAGACTAGAAAGTCTTTTTAAAGTCATTGACTATAAGCCTCCTCAGAACAATGAAGTTTTCTCTCCAAGGTAACAGTCTTCAAAAAGAACTTTTCTTCCCCTCCATAATGTTGCATCCCTGTGCATATGCATATACCTGAGTTTAAAATTTAAAAATACCCAACAGAATAAGAGAAACACAGGTGGTATAGACAGGTAATATAAACCTTCAAATCTCCATTACTCTCTTTGCTGCAAACATCTGCCAATTTCCTGCTAAAAGGAGGACGTGTTGCTATGTACTGAGGATATAGACAATTAAACACTTGGCTTCTGTCCTGAATGCAGTACCATCTACTTATTTGATGCTTTGATTAACAATTTATTTCTGAGAACTGCTTTTAGGAGGAACTAGTAAATGACCAAAAAAAGGTGACCTCTTTCCATTCTATAGTGTTTC
This sequence comes from Smutsia gigantea, assembly GCA_032199065.1. NCBI lineage: Eukaryota > Metazoa > Chordata > Mammalia > Pholidota > Manidae > Smutsia > Smutsia gigantea. The sequence continues at coordinate 71,778 of JAVSCE010019651.1, forward strand.
ACAGCAATACCTGATTTTCCCAGACATGATTCATCCTGGAAGGCACTGAGTCAGTACAGTAGAATTCTGTCTAATTTGCCATCCTGTATGTACTAAGGCAAAGATTTTAGGAAGATCCAACAGAAACTGAAATGATACAGAGAATGGCACTGGCAGAAAGCCACAGTCCCTTGAGTTCTGGCTAATGAACACCATACTGGGTATTAACAGCTAACTGAACAAAGCTAAAGGCCATCCCAATTATTTCGTATGTAGAGAGGCAGTAAGGACTTTACTTCTGACTGAAAGAACAGATTTTAGAGATACTGATGAAAACTGGCCCTTCTGCAAACAAATGACCTGAGATCAAACCAGTCTGTGACCCCTTGTCATTGGGTGATTTTGAGGAAGTTCCTTAACACCTATGAGCTTCTGTTTTCTCATTTGAAAAACATGTACCTACATTTCTGAATCACAGAAATGTTATCAGTACAATATCATATGGTAAAAAGATTATAAAATACTTAGTGATGGGTTTGGTACATACACTATAAACAAAAGGTCTTTTATTCGTTCTTTCATTTGTTCAAAACCGACTTGGCCATTTACGGTGACATGATCGTTTAAATAATGATTCCACATACCTAAGAATTATTGACTTTCAAATTCTGAGGTTTGCAAATGGAGTCGCCAGTCTGCCAATATTTGCATGAAATGCTTCAACAGAGCAATTAGAAGTGCACTCTCTCTCTTTTTGTTTCATGCTTCATTTTTAGATGTTTCATAACCAACTCCTTTAGAAAGGAAAAAATATTGGGCACACTGGCATTTTTCAAGCACAGCAGGATTTGAACAGCTGAATGGCAGTGTCTCTGGGAGGAGAGATTTCTCTGCTCGCAGAACCTGAGATGATAATCATCTCTAATTTTACAAATGAGAAAAAAAAAATTTCCTGTGTCTTTTCTGCCAATGTTTTTCCAATGGTGGAATCCTGGGGGAAACACCTCAAACTCAATGCAATCTCTTCATCATTTCTTGAAGGCAAGACTGTGCTTTTTTTTTTTTAATATCCTGCATGTTCCAATCCATAGTAAAGATTATATTTATGCATACACAAACACATATATACACATATATATGATATATATTAAATACTAGATTCATGAAAAGCAAGAAAGTCTGTTTTTCAGGTCAGAATTTACTATATGGTTTTGTAATTAGAAAACTACTAAAGAGCATTTAACCTGCTTTGTAAAAAAGCTAACCCTCTACCAGTAATTCTCAATCTTGTTTGCAAAACAGAATGACCTAGGCAACTTTTAAAAAATACCTAAATGCAGAAGTGCTCCCCTTATGATTTAATTGGTCTGATATGGGGCCCAGGGTACATTGTGATGTTTTTTAAGTCATCTCAGGTAATTTGAATGAGGAGCTAAAATTAAGAAATAATGACCAACACCAATGGTCTAGTGGTTTGCAACCTCAGTAGCACATCAGATAATCGGCCGGGGGAACTTTAAAAAATGCCAAAGTCTGAGGCACACTCCAGCCTAGTAAGTGAAAATGTGGGATGGGGGAGGGCTCGGTGGTTTTGAAGCTCCCCAGCGTGGGCCATCTGGGTCGAGAACCACTGCCTACACAACACCAGTGAGCGATGTTCATGATGCACACTGGGCACCAAATGACCCATTATGCTGCTTTATATTCCAGCTCACCACAGCCTGGACTTAGAGTGGCCTACTCATCTCTGTTTCACATATAGAATTAACAAATTAATTTCAAGTTCTACATACGTTTACTTAGATGAATATGGTGTCAGTGATCAGAGAATTGCCGCTAGTGCCTCTGACATATTTGCCTTCACAGTATTTTGAGAAGCAAGAGTCTACTGTGAGCAAATATTAATATCACTCCATGTGAGCAAATTCTGTCCTAGAACTGGCTTCGGGCAGTTCATGATTTCATGAGTATCGGGGTCTGTCACCCTTACTGACGTGTTACTTTTTGGGGACTTTTGAACCATGCAACTGGCTTTAGGTAAACTTACACTCTCCACATTCATACGCTAGTGTCTGCCAGTCCCAGGGATGTACGAGGTCCCTGACACTCATGGCACCTCCATTTTTCTAAAAGCTCAGCCATTCCCAGAATATCAGAGGACTTTCATAGCACCTACATCTTTTCTTTTTAGCATCGTCCCTAAAGTAAAGCTATCATTGTTTTTCTCAGTATATTTCCTCAGCTGACACTCTAGTGTTACTGAGTACTTTGACTTGATGGTAATTAGTCTTCAGTAGTAGGAATTTTTATGCCTTTTCTTACATAGCTTTTGCCTAGAAACATTTTATTGGTCTTGGTTGACCCTCTTGTAAATCTGTTTTGGAACAGGGTCCTTAGGCAGCTGGATGTGCAATGAGGCTTTGTTAGTTGTGAAATCAGATTCACAGTCCTTCTGTGGTTTTGGAGTGAGAGCTCCATCTGGAAGTGGATCAGCCCGTACTGTCTCAGCATATGTCCCAGGGACTACACTCTCCCAGTAATTTGAACAACACTGTGGTTCCAAATTCAGCAGTTTTCTCCCTCCTTGCTGTTACACATCTATCTCTGAGCATCCGAACTTCAGGAAGCTAAAATGAGTGTGGAGAGATATTTATAATGAAGAAATAAAACAGCATCCTCATCAAAATTAAGTGAGGCTGAAATATTCTTCTGGTTTATATTCTACTCGTGGTGATGGAGGGGTTTTACTTTGTTCTGACTTTATGTACAAGTCAGCTGAGTTCTCGCCATTTCCCAACAGATCAGCATTTCAGTGTCACAAACCGACCTCTGCCATTAGCTCATTAGATATGCCAAACAGCAAGGGGCCTTTCTAATTACAAAGCTTGGGACAGCGTAGAGTGACTCACACGGTTGAGGTGGAAAAATGGCCAGAAAAGGATTTTCTCACTCTAGGTTTGAAAAAAAAAATACAGGACAAAAGTATCTATACTTCAGTATGCCACATGGCCCAGATGGCCACTGTGCCCTGGGTGGGGGAGACATTCACTCACTGCTTCCTCTGCCTTTAAATGGGCCACACACATGGGCAGTCCTGACCTGCTGAGAGCTCTCGTCAACGTCTCTTGCAATGGAAATAAAATTGTCAGTGCTGATTTCTGGACCATCTCCATGCCACCAGAGGTGGGAACATAATGATTAAAGTAGCGTGAACAAGAGCCAAAGAGTCAACCACCCTTTGACCTACGTTGGCATCTCATGTGGAAGATTTCCACAATCTAGTAGAGACGTCATTTCCTTAACCTGATCTCTGATAGATTCTTACATATGCCCTGGTTTCAGCCGGAACCGCCTGCTGCTAAAAGCTTGCAGACCCTCTGATTCTGGAGGCACAGTTCTAGATCACTCTGAGTCCTCTCAGGGAATGGAAGTCAGGGAGAACTCCTAAGGCCAAAATCCCCAAAGGATAACTCTGTTTAAAGATCCAGGGCTGCCATTGGAAAGCATAACCAAAAGACCATTTCTAGGTCCATGAATCTCAACAGTTAATGACCATACATATCATTTCAGATGCTTGTCAGCAATGCTGACTCTTAGCTCTCTTTTTTCCAGTTCAGAAAGTCCAGGTTCAGGCCTGCTATATCACTGCACACGATTCAGATCGTAATGGGTTTGTGGAACACACACGAGTACTGCCACCCTAAACATGAGAGGCTTAGCAACACAGCAATAGGAGTTTTTCAGGGTTTTCCTGAAAGGGGGTGTTTACAGTTTATTTGTTATCAATTCTCTCAGCTTATTTTGGGGAACAGGTAGCACCGAGACACTCTGAACCAGAAGGGCACATGGAGAGCTCTGTCTTAGTGTGTCTGGTACATGGACTGAGTACGATCAGCCAGGACACATCCGTGCAGTCAGCAAATGGGAGGTGAGCTCGGACTCAGGGAGCAGTGGCACCAGGACAAATAAAATGCAGTCCAGGCCCTTGAGGAGCTCAGTTTAGCAGAAGAAACAGCGATTTTAGTTAAATATAGTGATATGAAAAAAGTATTTTTAGTGCATTTAAGGAAATCCAATTTACTTTGCATGGGGAGATTTAACAGAGATGCCGGGAGCTGAGCTTTGTTTTAAGGTATTGCTAGAAAATTGCAAGACATGCCATGTTTTTGACAAATATTAAAAAAAAAATCACATGAAAAGCAAGGAATTAAGAAATAGCCTTTTCCATTCTAGACATGCTAAGAAATTCAAAGACTTTGGAAAAATGCACGGTTGGTGGGAATTATTATTATTTCCAAATAAGATGGGCAAAAGAGATCCTTGAGACCATATTATAAAGAGTATTATATATCAAAATAAGAACTTTGGGCTTGATCATGTGTGGCATGAAACATTATTGAGAGAAAAAACTTAAATAAATGAAAAAGTGCAATATATTCATAGATTGGAAGACTCAGTATTTTTTTAAAAACCAACCATTCTTCCTAAACTGAACTATAAATTCAAAGCAATCAAAATCAAGATCCATGAAGTTTTGTGAAACTTGGTAAGCCTATTCTAAAATTTGTGTACAAATGTTAAAGTCCAAGAATAGCCAAGATAATTTTGAAGAAGCAGAAACAAGTTAGAAGTCTTACTCTCAAGACTCATAAAGCTATAATAGTTCAGACATTTGGTATCATCATAAGGATAGCTAAATAGACCAATAAAATGAAAAAGAGCTTCTAGAAACTGACCAAAACAAACAGAATCACTTGATTTATAAAGAGATACCATTGTACTGTGGCAAGGAAAACCTGGTCCTTTCAGTAATGGTACTAGGCCCATTGGACATCTATATGGGAAAGCAAATTTTTACCCATAACTTACTCCTTGAAGAAAAATTAATTCCAGATGGCCCATAGATCAAAAAGTTAAAATAATAAACATCCTAGAAAATGATATCTTCTATAGAGAGATTTGTTTATAAAAATTAACGAAAATGAAAAACCTTGATAAGCAGGACCACATTAAAACTACAAGCCTACATTTAAAAAAAAAGACTCATCGTGAGAGTCATAAGGCAGCCCCAGAGTGGAAACCCCTCGCCACACTTGCGTCTGACAAAAGAATCACGTACCAAATACATAAAGAACTCCTACAAAAAACCCAACCCCAGAGCAAGCAGCCAGGTTTTTTACCATGAACAGGCACTTCACACACAAAATGATATCTGAATTGTCAATAAGCGTATGAAAATGTGATCAATCTCATTAGTCATCAAGGAGTGAAAATGAAAACTGCAGTGAATAGAATGACATGCTCACTAAATGGCTAAGACCGCAAATACTAACAATACCAAATGCTACCGAGATTTGAATTAAGGGACATTCTCACCTATGGCTGCTGGAAATAAAGATTGGTACAACAATTCAGGAAGAGTGATAATATTCATAAAGACAAATGTTCCTACAACCTAACAATTACACTCCTAAGGAATATACTCAACACTATTCCATCCATAGTTGTACCAAAAGATATATTAAAAATGTTCATAATTAGCACTCTTTAAAATAGCCTAACACTGAAAAATTCAAATGTCAATCAACAGCAGAGTGGATAAATAAGTAGTGGTACATCCATATAATGGAATATCATGCTAAAATAAAAATAGCAAACTACTGTTTCACAATTGAATGAATAACGATAAAATGTCAACTTTATAGTTAAGACAAAGAAGACATACAGAAGAACAATACCATAATTCCGTTCATGTGAAGTTCAAAACAGACAAACTAATTGATAGGCGTTCCATAGGTAGCAGTTACCTTTGTGGTTGGAGCATGGAGTTCTAGAATGTTCTTCTGCCATGTGTGGTGGTTAACTCAAGTGTGGTCACTTTTTGAAAATTTACTGAACTTCATACTTATCACGTGAACACTTTGGTATTTATGCTATAATATAATACAAATTTTGCTTTAAACATTTTCACAGGAATTTAATAAGAATGAATGAAGCAATGTTCTTTTCTCAGATGGGACATAGGTTTGCTAGCATTATGTTAAAAGGAAACTTTTTTCTTGCTGGACTTTGTTTCCTCTTAGACAATGCTTTCAACAAAACCGAAGTGATTTGCCTGAAAAAAGACAGAGATTATTGTGTAAATTCAGGAAATAGAGGATGAAAGAATAAATTGTGTGGAAATAAAGGCATGATGCAGAATAGAAACAACGTTTGAGGGATAGAAATCATAAGACTTAAAGTTCAGTTATATACAGGATGAGGGAAAAGGAATATAAAGGTCACTCTGAAGTTCCTAACTTGATTGATATGAATGATTATGCAGTTGAACACAATGAGTCTTTTTTATTTTGGGGCATGTTTGGTTGGAGGAATTAGAGGGTTATCTAGATGGACATATCTTTATAAAACTGAAAATGTGGGTCTGAAACTTAATAAAAAGGTCAAGACTAGAAATGTAAATTTTGACCTCTTCAAATGTATGTTTCATGTTTCAAATTTATGTCTTACAGCTAAAGCCCTGAGCAGAGACGCCATTGCCCCACATTCCACACCAAGGAAGTATGTAGTGTGAAGAGAGGGGCAGATAACTCTCAGTAGTTGGGAGCATGAGTGAAGGAGGGGATTTCAAGCAAGGAGCCCATTTGCTGTTTATCTTTACTTATCTAAACACAGTGGACCTGAGTAATTCCCGTAGTCTCTTGCCATCCTTTAATATCTATTTTCTAAGTATAAAAATGATTTTAGAAGCATCACAAGAGTACCTGGTGTTCCACAAAGCTTAATTTATCACCAACATCTGAACAACAATGTTGCCAGAAGAGTATTAGATTGAATTTGTTATAATGTTAGTTATTTCAGGAATATCTCACAATTTAAATAAAACTGATGTTTAACTTATGTCTATAGCCTCTTGAGTGAATTTCAGAGGTCTGAATCCTATATTCATCATTCTTTACTGGAAAATGATTACTTTTGAGAAGAACCACATTTGAAGTCAAAGTGGGACATGAAATATTCCCAGATTTGTATAAAATGATCAACAGATACTTATAAAATTATCCTAGCTGCTAAAAATATTATACTTTTATTCTGAAACCTATTCACCCATCAGTTTACTGGAGCTCATGACATACCTCTGAAACCATACTGACAATACTCACTAAGGAGACAAACACATTCTACTTCCCTGTCTGTAAATCCATTGTTCTGGCTATGTACTGTTAATGTGACATATTACCCCCAAACCCTGGGCTTAAAACAATCTCTGTTTTATTAGCCACAGTTTTTAGGGTCAGGTATGTTAGCAGGGCTCAGCTGGGAAACTCTTCTGCTCGATGTGGCATTGACAGAGGTCCAATGATCACACCCAGCTGGTGGATGGACCAGGTGGAGAACTGAAGGTCACACAGCTCACATGGTTGGTGTCTTGGTGGGCAGTGGTGGATGGGGTGGGTATGGGGTGGGGTACGGGTTGGGGGGATGGCTGGAAGTCTGGGCTCAACTGTGACTGTCACCTGGAGCTCCGGCAGGTGGTGTCTCTGACATGGTGGTCTGAGTATAGTCAGAACAATGCGATGGCTCAGGGTTCCTGGACACAGTGTTCTATAAGGGAGTGGACACAGCCAGTTTCTTAAGACCTGAGCCTCAAAATGAGCACAGATTATTTCTGCTTTCATCATTTTGTCAAGCAGTCCCAGAACTGCTCAGATCCAAGGAAAGGGAACAGAGATCTTCAATTCTTAGTGTCAAAAAATCTTGAGGTTTTCTTTAATCTCTGTAATAATAATTCATATAAAAATAACAACTCATTTATCACCTGGATAGTAACTGTTTGTGTGTACGAACTTATGTTCCCAAAATAAAAGGAGAGCAAATCTGAAAATAGATTTCATAAAGCATATTAATCTCTTTTTAAAAAGAGATGATTGTATATAGGTCCAGACCTAGCAATATCTGAAATTAAAACTTGAGAATAAAAGTGAAATAGATGGGTCTGGATACTTATAGATGGCATAAAATAAGTGATATGGTAAGAGCAGAGAAAGACTAGAAATTAACTCAATAATTTCTGATGCCTTGATTTACTGATAAATTTGGACTCTTCCAATTAAAAAATAAATAAGATTATTGACTTCATTCTCTGCTAATCACTGAAAAATACATATTCATAATTTTTATATGTGTCACTCTCTATGATTTGGCTTTTGTGTTCAAGTGTTCTGGAAAGGAGACTTACTGTAATTATATTGCTTCTATATGGTAGGCCTTATGTTAAGCACAATACTTATACAAATAATTTAATCTTCAAAACCAGTCTTTGAGCTGAGCATTTTAATCCTCATTTTATAGATGACATTGAGGTTCTAATAATTTATATATGTACACTTTTGTAAACATATATATAATACATATATAACACATATAATATAATGGGTATGCATCATATATGAATATTCATAATGTATATCCTATGCATATACATAGATTCTTTTTGCGATGCACTAAAGCAGTGAGGATCGGTCAGGACCAGCACTGGCGTGGTGCACCGGTCTGGTTTCAATCACCTGAATGGCACCTACCGAACCAGAATACAAAGACCCTGATTGGTACTTGTCTGATACTGATGAGAAATATTTGTGTAAGGCCTTTGATTGGTACTTGTCTGATACTGATGAGAAATATTTGTGTAAGGCCTTTGTTTACATTGTTCACAAGGGAAAGTGACCTGCCTAAAATGAGCAGATTGTGGATTGTGGACTCGGACGTGCTCCAATACATCGGGCAAGAATGCTATGCTGTACCCTACTTAGCACACTGTACTGGCCTCACGATGCTCTGAAGATTAAGTACAAACTCCTTTCTTGGCCCCCCGCACTTGATCCAGCCCCATCTCTCGCCTGTCTGCACACCTTCCCTCCTTGGCCCCCCGCACTTGATTCAGACCCACCTCTCACCTGTCCACACACCCTCCCTCCGTGGTCCCCTGCACCACAGCTAGACTGAATCATCTGTTGCATGAGTGATGTTTTTGCTTGTTTTTTCCAGCAGGTGTTCCCATTTGGTAGCCGAACTGGGAAGTTTCTAGGCAGCCCAAAGTAGCAATAGGTTGAAAGATGCCCAAGCCAGCGTTGAACTGTGTATGTCATGAACACAAGATCAGACCCAGGCCCCTGGGGTGCTGGGGAGAAAGAATTGCTCTCCACAATGGAGCAGGGGTGGGAGACTCCAGCACATATTTGAGCCCAGCGGGGAGAAGCTAAGGCAAGGCCGAGAAGAGCAGGGCAAACAGAATCCAGGAGCCCCTAGCAAAGCCTTTGGGAGGGGGGACCTAGGCATGAAATAGTCATCTGTTTGGGCTGGACTAGAGTACCTGCATGTCAGTCTCCATTTTCCTTCATCTTTATTTCCAAGACAATGGTGTTTGAGCCTACAGAACACCTTTTAGAGGTCTCAGACTAGTGGCATATTTTAGGATAGAAGGTGTGTATGTAGTGATAATGCATCATAAAAATGTGAGGAAGATCCACCCAGTAATTATTTTTGCATGTGGTGGAATGGGTGTGTCTACAAGGCTAAATGCTGCTGCCTGCCTCATATGAGGATCTAAATTACTAAAGTGAAATCTCAAATCAAGATAATTTCATCAAAACTGGTACATCAGAGACTTCCGGGAAGATGGCGACATGAGCAGGGCGGTGTAAATCTCCTCCCAAAACCATATGTATTTATGAAAATACAACAAGTACAACTATTCCTAAAAAAAGAGACCAGAAGATACAGGACAGCACATAGCCTGCAGCTACACCTGAGAGGACTTGGCACCCTGCGAGGTGGGTAAGATACGGAGATGCGACCCGGCGGGACCCGAGCACTCCCCCACGCCAGCACACCGGCGGGAGGAGAGGATTCAGACCTGGGAGGGAGTGGAAGTACACCCCGCGAAGTAGTCAGCCCCGGTGACCTGCACTGGGAGCGCTGACATACATCACGCGCTGTAGTGGAGATTGGAGAGACTGAGGGGCAGGATCTGAGCGGGGAATGCACCCAGGTCCTTGCAGCCAGTTTCCAGGAAGAAAAAAAAAGAGAGAAGCGCGCGCATTTTTCAGCGGTCTTAAAGAGACAGGAGACCAGCGGAGGACCTAGATCGCCCCGGCACACTCAGCCCAGCAGGCTGGGAGTCCTGGGGAGTTTCGGACCCTTTAGCTGGCAACTGGGGTGGCCGTATTTAGACTTCCCACAGAGATCAACAACCTCCCATTCGTTCCCACCCTGGCCAGAGCTACAAAGGGCCCTGTGGGGCGCCGCAGCCACGGCTGTGCAATAGTGGAGCAACAACGCCACCTACAGCATCCCCGCAGAATCTACTCCCGGTGGGCGTTTTTCTTTTTTTGTTGTATTGTTTTGTTTTGTTTTTTCTTTTTTCTTCTCTTTCTTTTTTCTTTTCTTTCTTCTTTTTTCCTTTTTTTTCTTTCTTTCTTTTTTTTTAAGTTTTAAAGAGCCCAGCTGACATACGTGGCAACTACCAGCGACCACTTCTATAGCCATGAAAAAACAGAGGAATATGGTCCAGACTAAGATCAACCAGACAACCCCAGAGAGGGAGCCTGAAGGGATGGAAATGCACAATCTTCCTGAAAAAGAATTCAGAATAAAAGTCATAACCATACTGATGGATCTACAGAGAAATGTGCAAGAGCTGAGGGAGGAAGTGAGGGAGTGAGGAAAGACAATGCAGAAATCAGACAAGTGATCGACGGGCTTAACAACAGACTGGATGAGTTGCAAGAAACTGTTAATGGAATAGAAATCAGAAAACAGGAATACAGAGAAGCTGAGGCAGAGAGAGATAAAAGGATCTCTAGCAATGAAAGAATATTAAGAGAACTGTGTGACAATCCAAACAGAAAAATATTCGCATTATAGGAGTACCAGAGGAAGAAGAGAGAGAAAAAGGGATAGAAAGTGTCTTTGAAGAAATAATTGCTGAAAACTTTCCCTCGCTGGGGAAGGAAGTAGTCTCGCAGTCCACCGAAGCCCACAGATCTCCCAACACAAGGGACCCAAGGAAGACAACGCCAAGACACATAATAATTAAGATGGCAAAGATCAAAGATAAAGACAGGGTATTAAAGGCAGCTAGAGAGAGAAAAAGATCACCTACAAAGGAAAACCCATCAGACTATCATCAGACTTCTCAACAGAAACCTTACAGGCCAGAAGAGAATGGCATTATATATTTAACGTAATGAAACACAAGGGCCTTGAACGAAGAATATCGTATCCAGCACTATTATCATTTAAATAGGATGGAGGGATTAAACAATTTCCAGATAAACGAAAGTTGAGAGAGTTTGCCTCTCATAAACCACGACTACAGGATATCTTAAACAGACTGCTCTAGAGGGAAGCACCCCCAAGGCTAAAAAGATGTCACCAGGGAAAATAAAATCATAGCAAAGAAAGCAGACCATACAAATACTAACTAAAGGCAAAGAATAAAACACCTATTATAGAAAGAATGGAGGAGGAGGAATAAGAAGGGAGAGAAATAAAGAAACATCAGACAGTGTTTACAATAACTTACCAAGAAAGTTAAGTTAGATTGTTAGATGGTAAAGAAGCAACCCTTGAACCTTTGGTAACCACAAATCTAAAGACAGCAATGGCAATAAGTACATATCTATCAATAATCACCCTAAATGTAAATGGACTGAATGCACCAATCAAAAGACACTGAGTAACAGAATGGACAAAAAAGCAAGACCCATCTATATGCTGCTTAGAAGAGACTCACCTCAAACCCAAAGATATACAAAGACTAAAAGTGAAGGGATGGAAAAAGATATTTCATGCAAACAACAAAGAGAAAAAAGCAGGTGTTACAGTACTTGTATCAGACAAAATAGACTTCAAAACGAAGAAAGTAGCAAAAGATAAAGAAGGACATTACATAATGATAAAGGGGTCAGTCCAACATGAAGATATAACCATTATAAATATATATGCACCCAACACAGGAGCACCAGCATATGTGAAACAAATACTAACAGAACTAAAGGAGGAAATAGACAGCAATGCATTCATTTTAGGAGACTTGAACACACCACTCACTCCAGAGGACAGATCAACCAGACAGAGAATAAGTAAAGCCACAGAGGCACTGAATAACACACTAGAATAGATGGACCTGACAGACATCTACAGAACTCTGCACCCAAAAGCAGCAGGATACACATTCTTCTCAAGTGCACATGGAACATTTTCCAGAACACCACATACTAGGCCACAAAAAGAACCTCAGTAAATTCAAAAATATTGAAATCCTACCAACCAACTTCTCAGATCACAAAGGTATAAAACTAGAAATAAATTTTAGAAAGAAATCAAAAAGGCTCACAAATACATGGAGACTTAACAACATTCTCATAATTAATCAGTGGGTTAATGACCAAATCAAAACAGAAATCAAAGAATATATGGAGACTAATGACAACAACAACACAAAGCCACAACTTCTGTGGGACGCAGCAAAGGCAATTCTAAGAGGAAAGTATATTGCAATCCAGGCCTAATTAAAGAAGGAAGAACATTCCCAAATGAATAGTCTAAAGACACAATTACTGAAGTTGGAAAAAGAACAAATGAGGCCCAAAGTCACCAGAAAGAGGGACATAATAAAGATCAGAGAAGAAATAAATAAAATTGAGAAGAATAAAACAATAGAAAAAATCAATAAAACCAAGAGCTGGTTCTTTGAAAAAATAAACAAAATAGATAAACCCCTAGCCAGAATCATTAAGAGAAAAAGAGAATCTACACACATAAACACAATCAGAAATGAGAAAGGAAAAATCACGACGGACCCCACAGAAATACAAAGAATTATAAGAGAATATTATGAGAATCTATATGCTAACAAGCTGGAAAACCTAGAAGAAATGGACAACTTCTTAGAAAAATACAACCTTCCAAGACTGACCAAGCAAGAAACAGAAAAACTAAACAGACCATTCACCAGCAACGAAATTGAATTGGTAATCAAAAAACTACCCAAGAACAAAACCCCCGGACCTGATGGAATCACCTCTGAATTCTACCAGACATATAGAGAAAAAATAACACCCATTCTTCTTAAAGTTTTCCAAAAAATAGAAGAGGAGGGAATACTTCCAAACTCATTCTATGAAGCCAGCATCACTCTAATACCAAAACCAGAGAAAGACCTCACCAAAAAAGAAAATTACAGACCCATATCCCTGATGAATGTAGATGCAAAAATACTCAACAAAATATTAGCAAAAGGAATTCAAAAATACATCAAGAGGATCATACACCATGATCAAGTGGGATTCATCCCAGGGATGCAAGAATGGTACAACATTCGAAAATCCATCAACATCATCCACCACATCAATAAAAAGAATAACAAAAACCACATGATCATCTCCATAGATGCTGAAAAGGCATTTGACAAAAATTCAGCACCCATTCATGATTAAAACTCTCAACAAAATGTGTATAGACGGCAAGTACTTCAACATCATAAAGGCCATATATGACAAACCCACAACTAACATCATACTTAACAGCGAGAAGCTGAAATCTTTTCACCTAAGATTGGGAACAAGACAGGGATGCCCACTCTTTCCACTGTTATTCAACATAGTACTGGAGGTCCTAGCCACGGCAATCAGAGAAAACAAAGACATACAAGGCATCCAGATTGGTAAAGAAGAAGTCAAATTGTCACTATTTGCAGATGACATGATACTGTACATAAAAAACCCTAAAGACTGCACTCCAAAACTACTAGAACTAATATCTGAATTCAGCAAAGTTGCAGGATGCAAAATTAACACACAGAAATCTGTTGCTTTCCTATACGCTAATGATGAACTAACAAAAAAACAGAAATAAGAAAAACAATTCCATTCACAATTGCATCAAAAAGAATAAAATACCTAGGAATAAACCTAACCGAGGAAGTGAAAGACCTGTACTCTGAAAACTACAAGACACTCCTAAGAGAAATTAAAGAGGACACTAACAAATGGAAATGCATCCCATGCTCTTGGCTAGGAAGAATAAATATTGTCAAAATGGCTATACTACCTAAAGCAATCTACAGATTCAACGCAATCCCTATCAAACTACCAACAGCTTTCTTCAATGAACTGGAACAAATAATTCTAAAATTCATATGGAACCACAAAAGACCCCAAATAGCCAAAGTAATCCTGAGAAAGAATAAAACAGGGGGAATATTGCTCCCTGACTTCAAGCTCTACTACAAAGCCACAGTAATCAAGATAATTTGGTATTGGCACAGAAACAGACCCACAGACCAGTGGAACAGAATAGAAAATCCAAACATTATCCCAAACATTTACAGTCAGTTAATATTTGATAAAGGAGCCTTGGATATACAATGGGGAGATGACAGCCTCTTCAGCAGCTGGTGTTGGAAAAACTGGACAGCTACATGTAAGAGAATGAAACTGGACTACTGTCTAGCCACATACACAAAGGTAAACTCAAGGTGGATCAAAGACCTGAATGTAAGTCATGAAACCATAAAACTCTTAGAAAAAAACATAGGCAAAAATCTCTTGGACATAAACATGAGCGACTTCTTCATGAACATATCTCCCCGGGCAAGGGAAACAAAAGCAAAAATGAACAAGTGGGACTATATCAAGCTGAAAAGCTTCTGTACAGCAAAGGACACCATCAGTAGAACAAAAAGACATCCTACAGTATGGGAGAATATATTCATAAATGACGTATCTGATAAGGGTTGACATCCAAAATATATAAAGAACTCATGCACCTCAACAAACAAAAAGCAAATAAGCCTATTAAGAAATGGGCAGAGGACATGAATAGACACTTCTCCAAAGAAGAAATTCAGATGGCCAACAGGCACATGAAAAGATGCTCCACATCGCTAATCATCAGAGAAATGTAGATTAAAACCACAATGAGATATCACCTCACACCAGTGAGGATGGCCAACATCCAAAACACAAACAACAACAAATGTTGGCAAGGATGTGGAGAAAAGGGAACCCTCCTACACTGCTGGTGGGACTGCAAATTAGTTCAACCATTGTGGAAAGCAGTATGGAGGTTCCTCAAAAAACTCAAAATAGAAATACCATTTGACCCAGGAATTCCACTCCTAGGAATTTACCCTAAGAATGCAGCAGCCCAGTTTGAAAAAGACATATGCACCCCTATGTTTATTGCAGCACTATTTACAATAGCCAAGAAATGGAAGCAACCTAAGTGTCCATCAGTAGATGAATGGATAAAGAAGAGGTGGTACATATACACAATGGAATATTATTCAGCCATAAGAAGAAAACAAATCCTACCATTTACAACAACATGGATAGAGCTAGAGGGTATTATGCTCAGTGAAATAAGCCAGGTGGAGAAAGGCAAGTATCAGATGATTTCACTCATATGTGGAATATAAGAACAAAGAAAAAACTGAAGGAACAAAACAGCAGCAGACTCACAGAACCCAAGAATGGACTAATAGTTACCAAAGGGAAAGGGACTGGGGAAGATGGGTGGGAAGGGAGGGACAAGGGGGAAAAAGGGGCAATACGATTAGCAGATGTAATGTTGGGGAGGCATGGGGAGCGCTGTACAACTCAGAGAAGACAAGTAGTGACTCTATAGCATCTCACTACGCTGATGGACAGTGACTGTATGGGGTAAGTGTGGGGGACTTGATGAAGGGGGTAGTTTAATAACCATAATATTGCACATGTAATTGTAGATTAATGATACCAAAATAAATTATTAAAAAAAAAACTGGTACATCAGAGATGGCATCCGTACCTCAAGAGGGACAAGAAAAAGCCAAGGGATTTTCAGTGCCATAACTAGGGGTGGGGGAATGGAGGCTACCCACTGTAGAAACATCATCCATCAATAAATCATTAGATGTTCTGTCCCTGAGAAAAACTGGTTATCTTTGTAAGCTGTTTTTATTTTACACATGACTGGGTTATAATATCAGTCTCCCATTCAGAAAGAGACTAAAGACTGGACTGAAATTGATGGGCACACCTAGGTCTGGACTTAGAGGTCTTTGGGGGTCTGAGATGACCAAATAGAAAGACACATTGATATACAGTCAGCCTAAGCCTGACTCTTCAAGAGCCCCAAGAAACCTGGATGTTTGCTTTTGGAACAGGCGAGGCAGGGCTTCTTCGGGAGAGAGTTAAGGTTGTCATAATAAGAAGTTTGACAGGGCACTGCGGACATTGGAATATCAGAGGCGAAAGGGAAAACTTAGGAGTGAACAAAGCATCTATGAAGAAATCTGTCCCGTATGTAAAGGCTTTAACCAGGAAGGGTTTGGTCTTTCAGGTCCAGGGAACATCTACTTAGCCAGACCTCGACCTTTAGCACTTCTGGAGAGAAGTGGACCAAAACTCATCAGCTGCTTTAGGCATAGTATCATGTGGGACCCCCTTGGATTCCACTGTTCAGGAAGCCACACAGAAGACCCCATACATAAAAGGGAGATGAAATTTAATTCTTCCATGCAGGTTAGGGTAAGTCGTTTGGGATCAAAGATTTTGGTTTTTGGTGAAGAAAGAGGGCTTACTTTCAAACTCACAAGTATTCCTCATTGGGGAAATCACACATATTTTCTAAATTCATTTTCAGATAAATGATTGTAGCAAATCAATGCTCGAAACTGCCTGGGTCATCCCAGTGCTATGCGGGACTGTTGACTGGCACATCCTTGTTCTTCTTTGTGTGTAGGTCTTATTTTTTGTAATCTAAGAAATGATATTTAAGGGTATCTGGAGCTCAAAAACCTAAAAATCTCTGGCGCCCCCCCAGCCTCTCCCCAGAAAACCCCTACAAATATAAGGGAGCTTTAATCCATATGTTTTGTGAAAATTAGACCGGTGAGCTCAATGTGGAAGTATGAACTGTTCCAATAAAGATAATGGAGGTCACCCAAACTGATACTGATTAGAGATATTTGCAGAAGGCCTTTGTTTACATTGTTTTTGAGCATACAGAAAAAGAGGCAAGAAAAGGCAAAGAGGAAAGACTGAAAGAGGCCCTGTGGAGAATTACTAGGTTCACTTCTCCCATCACTGCAGAAATGTTCCAAGGGCTGTAACACTTCACAGATAAGAATAAAATTTTGCATCATTACTCATTCCAGTCAGATAGGAGCCAAGTTTGCACTGAGAAATAGAAAGTATTTCCATATGCAGAGAGCGGCCTTAGAACACGGGCAAAGGAAAGGGTAGCTAGACTGCTGCATCCACACTCTGGACCCCTGGCTACTCTGAAGCCATCTCAATTGATCCTGCATGACAGAGGAGTCCTGGTCTGAGTTCCCCGGAAGCAACAAGGACTGAGATCTGTGGTGGGTTGCATGGTAGTCCCTTAAGAGATCTGTCCACCCAGAATCTGTGACAGTGAAAAAGGGTCTATGCAATGTAATTCAGTTAAGGATCTTGAAATGAGGTCATTCTGGACCAGGGTGGGAGGTCATCCCGGACTAGGGTGGGAGGTCTTCCCTGACTAGGGTGTGAGGTCTTCCCTGACTAGGGTGGGAGGTCTTCCCTGACTAGGGTGGGAGGTCTTCCCTGACTAGGGTGGGAGGTCATTCCGGACTAGGGTGGGAGATCTTCCCTGACTAGGGTGGGAGGTCTTCCCTGGCTAGGGTGGGAGGTCTTCCCTGACTAGGGTGGGAGGTCTTCCCGGACTAGGGTGGGAGGTCTTCCCTGACTAGGGTGGGAGGTCTTCCCTGGCTAGGGTGGGAGGTCTTCCCTGACTAGGGTGGGAGGTCTTCCCTGACTAGGGTGGGAGGTCTTCCCTGACTAGGGTGGGAGGTCATTCCAGACTAGGGTGGGAGATCTTCCCTGACTAGGGTGGGAGGTCTTCCCTGGCTAGGGTGGGAGGTCTTCCCTGACTAGGGTGGGAGGTCTTCCCGGACTAGGGTGGGAGGTGTTCCTGGGCTAGAGTGGGCCCCTAATCCCATGACAGGGCCCCTTGGGAGAGACAGAGGACCTCTGGCTGTGGCTGTGGAGAAGGCAGTGTGGGGACAGGCGGGGACTGGAGTCATCCAGCCACAAGCCAAACAATGTCTGGAGGCACCAGAAACTGAGGATGGGCGCCAGGATCGCCTGAACTGAAGGCTCCCCCAAAGCCTTCAGAGACAGTGTGGCTCTATGGAAACTCTTTTTTTCCAGATTTCTGACCTTCAGAATTATGGAAGAATAAATTTCTGCGGTGGTAATTTGTTATGGCAGCTGCAGAAAACTAAAGTAAGATCCAAGTAGTTTACTTGGGAAAAACAAAAGGAAATAATGGTCGGGGAATGGAAACTGAGACAGAGAGAAGTCAGCCAAAAGCCCAGTGCTTATCTAGCTATGAGTGTGAGTGGCTGGAGCTGACTATTTCTGGGGGAAGCCAGAGAGCGAACTTCAAGCCCAGGGCCTGAGTTTGTGGATCTGCGGAGAAGGAGCTGGGCATTCATACACCCTCTCCAGGCAGCCCCTCACCGAGAGCTACTCTGAGCAGGTTTAGCGCTCCAGCACTTCCAGCTCCCATCTGGATGGCACGGTCGGCTCTAGCAGCAGGAGAGCGAACCACAAAAAAGTGTGGGATCTCTCATTTGGAGGTCCGGCCACTACAGTACCTCCTAACTATATTATCTTGGGTGACGTATCCTCACTGCACAGTTCCAGAGAGAAAAACCAGAAAGAATCTTGACAACTGTGTTATCTCCACTTCCCTGGAGAGAACACAGCCAACCAGGGCAGGGCCCCTCTGGGGAACTGACCACGGGGGCCCCGAGGCAGAGGGAGATGAAACGGGACTGTGGAAATGCCCCGTTACTGTGGCTTCTGAGGGCAGGAATAGGTGAGGCAGGTGACTGAGTTCAGGACTGGCTGACCTGAGTAATTCGGGGGCTTGGACATAGGGACTCTGTCTAGGTGTCTGCTACCTGGCCCTGACGTGATCACGGATAGTGGCCCAGAGTGGGAGAGCCCAATAAGAACGGTGAGAGTCGGGGCTCAACTGGCTGGTCAAGAAGGGGGACTGACTGGCTTCTAACCAGGACCTCAGAACTGGGTTAAGACAGCACTTAAAAAATGGCATGATGGGTAAGGGTAAGGAGATATGGGTAAGGCAACAAGAGAATCCCAAACACACAGCAGTGAAAATAAGATCCAGACTCCATTATAATGTATACAAATCTAAGACACACTTGTACTGATTCATGAAAAGCCCCCTTAAACAGTAGCTTCAGAAATTGGTAAATATTATTCATCTCTGTCCTTTGTCCCTTTATCAAAATTTGAAAAAAATCCTCATTCGTGTGTTCATTTATTCCATACACCAGCGTTTACTGAGTGCTTGCTTTATGCCAGGGACCAGATTATGGGGATGCAATGAACCAACAGACAGAATAGGATTTCTTTATCGCACTTACATACGCTATAATTAGGGTGAGTGAAAGACAACAATAAACAAATAAGTAAATTTACACAGTGTGGCAGATGGGAATTCTTTGGTGATTTAAAGGTCTTCCCATCTGGCATAACAATAACTACAAATTAAATGATACAGAAAAGCTTATTTCAACATCAAATAGCCGCATCACGAATTCCACGACCTCCTTTCAGTCAGACCATCAGGTGACGTGTGGGACTGCTGGCACCTGTCTTTAGAATACTGTTGTATTCCGCTTGCTTCTACAAACACTGTGGTCTTGGAAAAGCAGATGGACCTTTAAACCCGGGGAGCAGAGGTAAGAGATCCTGTTTGAAATGGTTGCTAAGGGACCACTCTATATAAATTAATTAGTAAACATCAACTCTGGTTTCAAAGGGCAAAGAAGGTCTCTCACTTGAGAAGGGAAAATTACTCCCTGGTGACTGGAAAAAGGCCATCATAGGGTTCCTTCATGCATACCAGTATCATTATACTACTGTGTAATTTCTTTTTGTTTAGAGGCTCTCTCTTCCCCTCATTCTTTGTTTCCTTCGAAGATGTTTTGCATAGGAGAGCAAAGGGAAGATGTGGATAATACAGGAGAGCAAGCAAGCCCTTTTATCTGTTAAGAGGTGAACAGAAGTTAGGTCTGGCTTCCCTGCTAAGGGGCTAAAAGACTAGAGACCCAGTGTACAATGGTTTTTGACATTAACTAAAAAATGCTTGAAAGCATTACAGGTGCCGTATATAAGCCCAGGAAGTTTTATCATAGACAGAAATACTAAGGTTGGTTTTTGCAAAATCTTTGTGAGAAATAAGGATTATAAATATACATAAAACGGGGAACTAGGAATATCTGCATGTTGATACTATTTAAGTATTGCTCTAAATAGTTCTGCTGATTTTATAAACAGTTTGTTTAAAATAATGCTTAGACATCCTCATATTTTTTGATGAAAAACATAATTTAGAAGAAAATCAGGTAAAACTTTGACTCGGATAACTCAGAGGAAGTCTAGCTGTTGGGGGCAAAAAGACCAGGATAACATAATTGTTCATCTGATGACAGGTTAATTGAATTTCATGAATAATTATGAGAAAGAAAAAAAAGCTTCTAGTACTCAAGCCTTGTAAACATTGAAGGCATTAAAATAAGAACTAGGAAAAGGTGGGGAGAATAAAAAGCTAATTTGCTTTCCCTTCGGAATTTATTTTTTAATGCCACCACATTCCTAAAAGAAATGAACAATTTTATTTCTAAGAGCAAATGCTGGCAAGGCATTTTTTCTCTAGTATATTTTTGACATAAACTAACTCAAAAATAAAATATGACTAGCCAGAATTGTATTTTACTAACTAAATATCAGGAAGATGTAATCTTTTTTCATCCTTAAAGCTAATTCTTGATGAGATGAATACAAAAGGAAAGACTTCCGAAGATATCAAATGGAATTGAAGCTGTTTAGTTATAAGGGAAGTCCTTCAAACTCCAAATTGCAGTCAGAGAAGGGCTTTATTTTATTTTTTTAATAAAGGATGGGAGAGTGTCCTCTTCATGTCCTTATTTCCTGTTGTCCTACTAAATTTGCACTTACTTTACCTACATACTCCTGGTTGTTTGGTAAAGAGGTAGTCCTATGGGACCCTGGCACCATGGAGGCAAGTGAATGGTTTCATTTCCCATATACAAGTAATTAGGAAGGAATGGAGAAACTAGCACTTGGGAGAGATTTTTTAGAAGGGTGACTGCCCACTCCCTGTTATTCGAAAGGTATCTAATTACAGATCAGGTTATATGTATTTATCATAGGTGAGCAGGTTAGACCTCCACTTCATTAAGAGGCAAACTAGAACATCAGTATGCAGAGTAAGGCTTCTGAAACCAAAGGATAATACTGGTTATTCCCCTGGAATAGACAGGCCCTAGATATTGGGGAAAATCAACGTGTGAGACGTGTTGTCAGATAAGAAACATTTATGTGATGTTCATGCTACACTGTCCTTCGTATTGGCTTTTGTGAAACCGAATGTTTAAAAAGACAAATGCCAGACTTGTGGCTTTTTTTCCCAAGCTTATTTACCTTCATTCAGTTCAGTAAGTAATATCTATGAGATGGCTGACACTGTCTTGGTCTATAGCAGATGCTTCTCTGGAACTTAAGAAGAATAAATGAATTTTTGAAAAAAAAACTGAAAAGGTAGGAGGAGACCAAAGCAACAGGATTCTTCCCATCACTGAACTTTGCCATGAACTCGGCTTGATACCAAGCATTTTGTCATATTTTCCTTCCTTTCAAAACTTTTCAGTCAAAGGGGACCATTGTAAATAGCTAGCTGGAAGGTAGGGAAATCTGTGTGCAAAACGCCATGTCCTATTGTGTTAAAATGTATACAATTATTATTACATATCCATTTCAACCAACAAATAACTAGTGTTTAAAAATGACCAACTGACAATGAAATGAGCATTTTTTTTCATTGAAAAATAGAGTGTTTGCCGATCTATTATGATTATCAGATAGGCGGTGATCTAAAGAGACACGGCTGTTTACAGACATGCCCTTCTATGTAGCTTTAGACTTCGGCATCTGAAGTCCACGACTGTCCATGAGCGATCAACCGCGCCTCGACTCAGGACGCCCTCAACACCAATTTATTAAATGCTTACCTGCTTCAAAACACTCTTCTCCTCGCAGATGCTGTTAACTGTGCTCTGCGAGGGAGCCAGCCTGCCATCCCCAGAGGAGGCTCACAGGCGGGGGCTCCCCCTAGGGGAGGCGGGCTGCGCGGAGGGAGGGGAAGCCTGTGGCAGGTTGCCAGGAAACCAAACCCTTGGTGCTGCTGACAGGAAAACGGGAGCAGAGGGGCGCCTTTCTGCAGCACTTGGCCAGGCAGTTTCATCTCTCCGGCACTCCAGCTGAGCGCAGATCCTGCACCCACGGGCTCTGCACTCGGAGGAAGCCGGTCAGCCCTGTGAATCCCGATGGAGAAACTTCCCTCTATCCCTTTCCCCTTCCCAGGGCCTGGCTCTCGGGTTCCTTTACACCCTTCATGTTTATTTTTCATGGTTGCCCTTGCAAACTCAAGACGAAGCTGCAGGAGTGCGGAAAAATAGGCGGCGGAGCTCCAGTAGTCGGCAGAGCAACGTGACTTCAGGAGGGCGTTGTACTCCTACAGCGTCATACCTACAGAGCTCTTTTCCATCTGAAAGACCAAAGAACAATTCTGGCCTTGATCGGGCCTCAGCAAGATGCCATAAGGTTGAAGAAAATACAACTTCAAAAGCTAAAGGAAATGATAGAGTGTTTCTGCCATTACTATGTTTATGCGGCATTATAAGATATTTAGTTGCAGGTGTTTCTGGGCCAAATCTCTTATTATTCTGATTATCCTTTGAATAGTCCTCTTATGCTTTAGAAAGGATTTTACAATTATTTTCTTTCTCACCTCAGGCCTATAGTCCAGTGTGTCCTTCCTGGTGAGGACTTCCCTGCTTCTGTGATTTGGAATCGCGGCTCACCCCGACCGGCATGCTCTCTGCCCCTGCCCCGCCTTCTCCTGCTTGT
This sequence comes from Smutsia gigantea, assembly GCA_032199065.1. Lineage (NCBI taxonomy): Eukaryota > Metazoa > Chordata > Mammalia > Pholidota > Manidae > Smutsia > Smutsia gigantea. The sequence goes on from JAVSCE010019651.1 coordinate 94,814, forward strand.
GCCAGTCAGGTCCAGTCAGGGACCCACTGAGTACTGCGGGACTAGGGCACATGGGCGCATTATGGAGGTAAGACCTTACACAGTGTGAGGCCAGCTGGGGATGTAAAGGAAACCGCAATCAGAGAAGGCCTAACCGGCCCCCTTGGAAGCCTTACTGCTGATGGACAAGCAGAGCCTGCAAGAGCGTAGCTGGCGTGAAGCATGTCCAGCTGCAGCGGAGCAGACAGTCAGCAGGAAGAGCTGGACAGACACAGAGCAAGGGGAAAGACGGCGAGGCAGGCCCCCCAGCTCTGTGCTGTGGGCTCTCACGGCCCCTAACCACCATGATCAGATAGTGTGGTTGCTGTGTCCTTTCCCAACCTTGTGCAAATTCAGTTTCTGGCCAACTTTAACCAGAACAATACAAGGAAAGGGATTCCTTTCCATGGCCATGGCTCCAGCTCAGCTAACTGGACACAGTACCACAGCCTTTAACCCTGCTGCATACTCTATACTTAGTTATTCCTTTTTTTATCTGTATGTGCATACACACACACAAGATTCCAAAGTCTATGAGTATAAGGATTTTTATCAGCTTTTTTTACACCTCAGTGTCTAGAACAATGCTTGGCATATAATAAATATTTAGTGAATAATTGTTGATTGAATTTTTGTTCTCTAGCCTTCAAATTATACCTGGAGACAGAGCCTGAGCCAGGATCATTAATTTATGGCTGATGAGCCCAGGTTCTGGAAGTGAGTAAGTGGTCGATTCCAAGAAACTAGGCCAGTCCCCGAGCCACGAGCCACCCCCAAGAGCCCGCCAGCTCTCATGCCATTCTCCTATTAGCATTTGACTCAATCTATCGGCCATGGCCTTATTTCTGTCTTCAAAATCAGGAAAGCTCACCAGTGGTTCAGAGTATGAGAGAAAGAAGGGCTAATGTGGACAGACCTGGTTTGTCACCTTTTCCCACGGGAAACAGAAGCCGGCTGCAGAGACGCATGTTCTCACCATCAGGGGCCAAGGTCTTGGGAATTCATTCTGCTGACATTGTGAAAAGACCTCAAACCTGCCACCTAAGTGAGACTCACTTCCTCATCTTTCATGCTTCCAGAGCCAGATTTTACTTACAGCTGGCTGACCCTTAATGGACATGAGTCCTACCCCCAAAATACATCCCAAGTTAGGTAGTCTGGTGGCCTTTTTTGGGGGGAATTAAGAATTCCCTAGATCCTGCAGATATGTCTTTCAAGAGTCTCCTTATCCTGAAAGGGGTCATAGTTTGAAGCATATCATTGAATCACTTAGAGTATTAAGAAACCTAGCTAATTGAAAGACTTAAAAAGAGCCACAGATTGAGGCACATATCCTGATATTGGGGGTGATGGAGGAGAACGATGAAATAAGAACTGAAAGTATTGCTCGGGAACTCAGAGGTGACAAGTCAGACATGCAATATTCTGGACGCTGAAACCTACCCGGGAGCTGTTTGGTTGGGACTGAGGCCTGACTCACTGCAGCCCCTGTTAGGCCTGTGTTTCAGTTCAGATGTCTCACACTGCAAATGAAAACATGCAGTACAGTGTGGCGTAAGACTTAGCTCACACCCCCTGAAACCGTAAGGCATGGGTAGATCGGAGCTCCCAATGTGTTTCTTCTCTGTTTCTTCCACCACCTCTGTCATCTGACTGCCTTCACGACACAGCAGCTGACGCTGCACAGCTCCCCCATCACGGGCATCAGGAACAAAAGGGCATTTTTCAACACCGTTAAACAAAGGGTGTGTCAAGCATTACACTAGGGAATTCTCCTGAATCCCTGTGAGCAGGGAACAGTCAGGGCTACCTGAAAAATAGTGGGGGGCTACTGGGATGGGTGGATGGCCCTGGTATTCTACTGCACGGCCCAGTGGAGCTCTTCTAGTTGGCCAGGGCTGCCATAACAGAATACCGGAGATGGGGTGGCCTAAACAACCAGAGCTGAGCTCCTCGCAGCTCAGGATGCTGGAATCCAAGACCAAGGTGCCGGCAGGGTTGGTTTCTCCTTGAGGTCTTTGTCCTTGGCTCACAGATGGCTGCCCCCTCCGGTGTCCCCACATGGCTTTCCTCTGTGCACATGTGAAATCTTGGTGTGCCTTTTCTTGAAAGGACACCAGTCAGTTGTATTAGGGCCATTCATATGATGTCATTTACCCTTATTTGCCTCATTAAAGGCCCTGTCTCCCAATCCAGCTCTAGTGGGGGTTAGCGCTTCACCATATGGGTTTGGTTGGGGGACACAATTCAGTCCATAACAGGTGCTAAGAGTGGGGACAGTCCTCTCCAAGAACATGACTACGACAGTGTGGGGCGAAAAGAGATGTTGGAGAGAGAGCTAAAATGGCCTTTACAATCTGCAAAATGCTCTGAAGTCTGTTCCTCTGCCCATGATTTAAAAACAGGAAGAAAAAAACAACACCATTAATTCATGCTGAGTTTCCCCGGGGCGGACTACTGCAAGATGTGGGTCTCTTGGGCTTTATTGCTTTGTCTAAGCAAACGTTTCCAAAAGCATATCCCAAGGAGCATTTGCCTCGTGACATACCGCACACACACAAACAAGATCTCTTGGTTAAATAAACCATGGGAAATCCTGCATAAAAGTATATATAAAGATCTTGGATTACAAATTAGCAAACTTAATGCCCCTGAGAAATCCCAGAGTTTAAAAACATGTTTACTTTTATATAACATAGGACTTCCCAAACTTCTTGTTAACATGGGATTTCCCCAAATATTACCTATTCAAATTCCCATGGAATACATTTTAGGAAACGCACTGCTGAGGGAATGTCACTTTTTTATTCCACGTAGGAAGAGATGAACTACAGGAGGGTGAACAGGTTAAACGATGTCACAGGCATTAGCATCAGTGTGATTTCCTTCTGCTTTGTTTCTTTCGCAGAGGATTAAAGTTGACTGGTCTGGGAAGGAGGCTAACGAATCTCTGTGCTGGTCTCTGGCTGTAGCAAAGGACAGCTCGGTGCTCGCTTCCCACACACGCCGCAGCAGAACACCTGAGGCCTGTGGTCATCACCTGTTTGCGCCTATGGCTGCCTCAGGCTGACACAGACAGAAACAGGAATGGGGGACATTAACGTTCAGGAATAATGAAGTGTCTGTGCCAAAAATGTACAATAAGAACTCTGTAAAGCAGGAAGTGAGGAGCCAGTGACCAGGGAAAACAACCAGTGGCAGCAGGCCCAGCAACACGAGAGGTCCAGAGCCTCCATTTGTAAGAATGGCAGGGGCTCCTGAGCCAACAGCTCAACTCCGCCTACAGCCTCTTGGGGCGCTCTTTCCAATTTTAAATGCTTGGACACCATAAGGAGTGGATACTTCCAACATACACCCAAGACATCTGTTCAAGCAAAGTAGAACTGAAAACCTAAAGGCAATTTGGAGCCTTCCAAACACCTGTGAGTCAGATAACGCACCCTCCCCCCCTTCTTTAAAAGCACAGATGAGCTTGAACCTTCTGGGCATTTTAGCAGTTTACCATCTGTACTGATAACCCTTCTCTGCAGTACAGAGAGTCTTCTAGGAGGATGTAGAATCCGGGAACCGAGATAAGGAAACATGTTTACACCTGCTACATCTGTTCAGTCATTTGCAAGCTCGGCTTCACACTGGACTTTCTGTGTGGACACTCTTTTGAAATCAGTCTCGTCTAGTTAAATTTCACATACACTCAATGAAAGCAGAGAAGAAAAATAGAAAACCCAACGTTAAAAGCTCCGTGGTCTGGGGTTGTATTTCCAGGGAATATTGTCTCAATTTTCCTTTTATCTTATACAGTCGTGAGATCTAAGTCATCATTAATAAGATCAAGTACTTCTCTAGGGGTAGGCGACGTGCTAGCAGAAGACAGGAAGGACACAAAGTTCTGTTGGGAGTAAAACCTATCGACCAGCTCACTGCAGAAAAGAAGCTGATAAAAAATAGGTTCAAAAAGAACAGTCATAAGCAAGCCACCTAGACAAGGAACACCTGTCCTTCCTCGGTGGCTGTTTACTCTGTTGCCAGTGGAGCCAGACACACTGGAAGGTGTAAAAAGACGATCAAGTCTTAAGAAAAAAACAGTGCTCCATGCACAAACCCCAGTGACAGTGATTCCTTTAATGTGTTAAGTGGCTGAGGAAAGAAGAGCACAGTTGAGCGGCCCTAAAGTACTCGCGGATCTCATGCATGACCTGCATTAAGGAAGGTGAGGTATATGCCATAGTCCACTTCGAAGACCTCTGAAGACAGGTTGGATGGCAGATGCCAAATAGGATAACGACTGCATAACAACACTGGGTTATCTTATTAGAGTTCATATTGCATTTGATTTTAGTCCCTAAAATTCCCATATCAGTGGTAATACAAGTCCATTTACATTGCTACACACAAACACTTTTCTTGCTAACGAAAACCTCTGAACTCATTTGGTACAATCTGGTCATCGTGTGAACTGAGTGCCTATTATGTGCCAGCCATGGTGCTGATTTTCTTGTTATAGATATGTTCGTTAAAACAAAAGAGTGATTTCCTGTATAGTGACTCTAATATTTTAGAAAATCATATAAATGAAACAGCTCAATAAAGATTTTTTGTTCCTTGCTATTCATACCCAGGTCTCAAAGTCAGGAACATTTTTCCTTTTTTTTTAATTGAAATGTAGTTAATATACAATGTTGTATTGGTTTGAGGTGCACAACACAGTGATTCCACAATTAAATACATTACTAAATGCTCACTGCTGTTAGGTGTAGTTACCATCTTTTATCATACAAAGATTTCACAATATTGTCAACAATATTCCCTATGCTGTACTTTCATCCCCAGGACTAATTTATTTTATAAATGGGAGTTTGTACCTCTTTATCCTCTTCATCTATTTCACCCATCCTCTCAATCCCCTTCCCTATGGAAACCACCAGTCTCTTCTCTGTGTCTGTTTCTGTTTTGTTTGTTCATTTGTTCTGTTTTTTTAGATTCCATATATAAGTGAAATCATATGGTATTTGTCTTTGACACATCTCACTTAGCATAATACTTCCATATCTACCTATGTTGTTGCAAATGGTAAGATTTCATTCTTTTTTATGGTTGAGTAATATTCCATTTGTTAACCTTAAAAATACAGCTGTTATTTTATCAGCAAAATGGGCTTATTAGGAAACAGCAGGGAATTACAATTCAGGACAAACAAGCTATGGCAAAACCACAGGCAAGTCCTGAGAACAAAGGAGAGGAGACTCTTTTATAGAAGAGAGGGGGAGATTTGGGGGACGGTTCTTAAGCAAAAAGCCCATTGGAGGAAACTGGGAGTCCCACATGTCGTGGCTGCTCATTGGCTGAGTTGTAACAGTCTCTCATTGGCTGGGCTGTTGCCAGGCTGTTTCAGAGGAGGCAGAACTCTGCCCTCCTCCTCCTGGGTGGTAGAGTAACCAAAATAGTATGAGTTATAAGGTGTCTCTCTCTCCCTTCCTGTAGGGTCTATAAATGACCACAAGTGGCAAGCGTGAGAGCTTCCCCTGCAGCTTCAAGAAGCCATGTCAGTGAGGTTCCCTTTATCAGTTTTCACAGTACGTATGTACCACATCTTCTTTATCCATTCATCTATCAGAGGACACCTAGGTTGTTTCCATATCTTGGCTGTTGTTAATATGCTGTGATGAACACAGCAATGTATGTGTCATTTTGAATTAGCGGGTTTCTTTTTTTTCTTCAGGTAAATTCCCAGGAATGGAATCACTGGGTTGTATGGTATTTCTATTTTTAGTTTTTTGAGAAACTCCCATACTGCTTTCCACAGTGGCTGCACGGATTTACATTCCCACCAACAGTGCACAAGGGTTCCCTTTGTTCCACATCCTCACCAACACTTGTTTTCTTGTGTTTTTTTTTTCTTTTATACAAGCCATTCTGCCTGGTGTGAAGTGATATTTCACTGTGGTTTTGACTTTCATTTTTCTGGTGATTAGTGATGTTGACCATCTCTTTTTTGTGCTGCTGGCCATCTGTGCTTCATCTTTGGAAAAATGTCTATTCAGATCCTCTGCCCATTTTTTAATCAGATTACTTACTTTTTGGTGTTGAGTTATATGAGTTCTTTATATACATATATATTGGGTTTTATCTAAAAGAGAGAAGTTATGAGGAGACTTCCATTATTTTCTTTCCTTTATTGTCCTTAATCTTGAGACTCATATCATTCAGCCCTTTTACAATGAGATGGGCACCAGCTACTTGTAACTTACTCTGATGGCATATTTCTAGGAGGAAAGGCTTCCAGACATAGTGGACAGAGCCTGGTTTTCACGCCAGACATACACCGATTTAGCTTCTAATCCCATAATTCAGTGAGGCTGATGGCCTTTGGAAAAATTAGAGAAATGAATCCCCTGTCTTTGGGATGATGTAATCTTTCATTAGGGTACATCCCTGGGCAAGCAGAACACAAAATGTATCTCAGTCCCAATTTGCCTGTCCCTGCTACCAGATGCTGTGCAGTATACAGACTGAACGAACGCTCCTGGCATCCCTCGCTGCTCTCTTTAGTCATTATTTAAATTTGTTGAACATCAGTTTCCTAATCTGTAAAACAGAGATAATAGTAGTTCCCTGACAGTGAGGGGTGTCTGACACATGTTTGGCACTCGACAAATATTCATCAGACTTTGTCTTTCATTTAACTGTATCAAAATTTCCATAGGCTGACTCATGCCAGAGCTTGATTTTCCAATGTTCTTTACCTTGCCTCTCATCCCCAAGATGAGGAATTTTCAAAATTCAGTTTTTTATCAATGGAGTGAGAAATTTTTTCTTTCAAAACACTTTGAGACCCAATTTCGAATGCTGTGGATAGGTATAGAACACACACACACACACACACACACACACACACACACACACACACACAGAAACACTTACTTCTATATACACGCATCTGTATAATTATAACCTTTAAATCAATCAAGCTGATATTAGCTAATATTAATTGTCTCATTAAGATTCCTATTAGCCAGTGTTAAAATCAGGGATCCTGGAGAAATCTAATTGTCTCAAGTTAATTGTAATTTTTCCTAGGGGTTTTATTATGATAACTCCTAAGTTGATTGTAATATTCTACATTTGGCGCAGTACTGAGATTCTTGAAATGAATTATGCTTACATGTTGAAGTCTTGATAAGAAAGACAAAGCCTATTGTATTCTCCTTGGATTGCTCTCCCCCATGCTGCACCCCCAATCTCTTCTCACCCCCAAGTTTACTCCAACTCTTTCCTCATTTTCTGTATTTCTTTAGTTCCTTGTGATTTTTGTTTTAAATGTATTTATTGTATTATTTATTTGTTAACATCTTATGAGGTTTCTTGTCCTCTTAAACTATCTTGGTGAGAGGTAGTGAGCCTCACAGAAAGGACAAGTGTTCTAGAATCAGGAGACCTTAAGTACAAACTCTAAATCTTTCACTTATTGCATAATCTTAGGAAAGATGTAACTTGTATTAATTTCTATTTTCTCCATCATAATGGTGCAGTGACTGTAGTATAATACTCAACATATACTTGAGGGTTAATAATATGACAGATGTAAATGTGACCATTTTACAATCAGTAAGTTCTTTTGGGATACATCTATTTATATAGCATACAGTATGTATTTAACAGACTTCGAAAGAGATCTTTTTATAAGTGTTGTGACTTTTTTAAATCTAGTTTTGACAAACGTTGTCTTGTTACTTTTATTTACTCCTTTTATGACAAATGTGTACATGAAGGAGTCCTCTTCAAGAAAGATCATTTAAGCTCTGTCATTCAAGAGTTGGAAAAGATCATCTCTGTGTGTTCCAGCTCCAAAATTTCTAATTCTAATTTTGATTTACTGGGATAAAATACTAATTGCTTCTAATGTTTAGGTGTTCAAATCAAGCTGTACAACAGCTTATCTACAAGTTCAAATTGATAACACATACTTCGGAAAAAAAAATTACTAAAATTACACTATTAGGAATCTTTCGTTATAACTGATTTGGGGTTGGTAATATTAAAACATCATTTTTTCTTAAACTGCCATGTTTGTGTTTGATGCATGCCTGCTTTATATTATATATCATTAAAGGACTATCAACTAAATTTTACATAAGCCATTCCTATTTTTCCAATTGAAAATGCATGTGGATGTATAAATACACATGTACTACATGCATGCTGTGCATGGCCTATAGAGTTTTGTGATTCAGTATTGAAAAGAGCTAAATTTTGTTAGCATCCATAAGATGCTGAGGCCTCATGAAAACTGATCAATTTATTGGGAAGTAAGATCAGTCATCAACATGCTGAAAGACTGACTTTTCCAAAGGTGATAGGATGCAGTAGAAAGGTAGTGGCCTAGGCAGACAGGCAGACGTCAGTTTGAATCTCAATTTCTAATTTGGTAAATTTGGGATAATCATTTAACCAGCTGAACCAGTTGCTCACATTCAAAATGTAAAAAAACAGTGATTCTAGAACTACAGTTAAATGTGATACAATGTAAATATATTCAGCAGAGTGAGTGGTATGTGCTCAATATATTAAATGAGTTGTTTTGTTCCCAATTATATCCGCTTACTATTTGCCAGTGTAGACTCAGCCTAATTTAGATAAATTAACATGTCCAGGTAGAAACAGCATGTAACATCTCCCTATGTTAATGTTATTGTGTCTTCTGTATATGAGACCTGAAGAGAAAAAAATAGGTTGGGGGGACTTGTTAACAACACTGACGTTTAAATATTTTCTTCATGAAAAATGATGTCATAATGATTGGTGTGGGTTAATTTACAATCTGATACTTTTTAATGCTTTTTCCCACACCATTAAATCATGTTTGGGAAAGCTAGTCAGACATTGTTTTCTAATCATGGGAGAAGGGAAATAAAAATTTTAAATTATGAGAGATATGAAGTCATCCCAAATAAATTACTTCAATTCAAAGTCACATGACTTGTGTGTCACTTCCATTCATATTTCATTGGTCAAACAAGAGATATATATACACATCTAATTTCAAGTCAGCAGACAAGTGTAATTCTACCCCATGCAGAAGAGAGCTGAAATATTCATAAGCAATCCTATTAAATACAACACAGTGATTCTTGGATTTTAGTGTGATTAAAATTACCAGAGAAACTGATTAAAAGGCAGGTACTTGGTTAGATCCCACTGCTAAAGATTCTGAATAAAGTCTGGAGTAGGCTCAAAAAGCAGGGATAGTTCAGAAGCCGCCCCGGTAATTCTGGGCAGGTGCCACAAGGACTTCACAATGAGAACCATTTTTGTTAAAATTTGAGTTCCCAGAGGAAGAACTCAAAACTATGTCTTAGGAATTAAGGGTCACTCTAGTTAATTCATCAGATAACTGTTTCCTGATATAACTGCCTAGCCTCTCACTAGAGGCACAGGGGTGTGAGGTATCCTGCCTCAGTTGCTGGGCAACATAGGTCAGCAAAGGATTCAGCTGACTGGGTTTGGGGAGTCAAATCCTGAAGCCATAATCTACAAGCGTTTTCCATCTAACTTCATCTTTATCACACTATCATGGAGCGAAAACTGGCATTATTATGATAGTCCTTACCTCCTTATTGCACAGAAAAAAGGACTAAGACTCAGAGAGTTCATGCAACTACCTGCTGACAGGTATGCTGTGGTGATGCTGAGATTTTTGAATTTCAGGATGGTATTGTTAAGCAACAAAGAGAAGACCAGAAGTAAATATATTCTACATGTTGGAAGTCTGGGACATACTTAGGATACCTAGTCTGGGTTCAACAAGGGGCTGTGCCTTGGTTTTTACCCTTCTTACAGGATCTGGGACACATGCGGTGCTCAATAACTTGTCTTGACTCAAAAACTGTCTCCTTATAGTACAAAAGATGAGTGACACACCAGTTGGCTTCACATAAAGAACGGGCAGTGAATAGAAATGTATCACTATTTCTTTTTCCAGTAGAACTGAAACAACCAAAGGAATACTATTTTAGTAACATGTTGATATCTTTCCACCCACCCCCCCCCCAACACCAGAAGTTCTCTGAAATCTGTCAATGGAGTTTGTTTACTCCAAACCCCATCTCCGTTGCCTCCCAGCATTGGCATGTTTGAATGTTTACCACTCAAATACAGCATAAAAGTGTTTTCTTTTTTAGGTAAGATCAGGCAAAGAGGTACTGAATGAATAACACTTGATTGGGAATGGTAAATAACCATGTAATTAAACTGTAAACACTGTGTGTGGTGATTTTAATGTAATTTGAGGATGTGTAAATTACATGGTCATAAAATGCCACTTGGGCTTCAGCTCTACAAAAATATCCATGTTTGTGTGAGATTAATTAGTGCAGTTTGCATAAAGACATTGAATAAAACACTTTCAGAACATTCTCATTTTTTAAGGTTTTCTTATTTATAAGACTTTCCTGACTTTTTTTTTTTCCTCCTCTCTCTGGTCTTCAAGAAATTATCACCATTATCCATAGACTCTGTAGCTGAAAACTGATCTGTACCTAGTTAATAGTTGACAGGCTTAAGTTACGCTTAAAAATAAATTTTATTTTAGTTCTTAATATGGGTTGGCCATTTCACCAACTGATCACATGGTTACTTCTTTGGCTCTGTTTATGGGTGATGCCCAAATGGGTGTTTCTGCTGTTGTAGTGGCTCATGTGCATCGTTCTGTAAAGCGTACATACCAAAGCCCCAGGAAAGTACCTAGAGCAGAGTGGCCGCTAAGTGCCCTCCTCCCCAGGGAAAGTCCTCCCAGCAGGTGTCTTCTTTTGGCGTGTGGAACGGTAACTCAGGAGGCCCAACATGACCTTACCGTCAGAGGCATCCTCACGTTTTCCATCTCCAGGGAACTCAGAGCCCAGCTACCAGAGTGCTGTCTGGAATTCTCAGAGGTTTATGTCACAGTGGTGGTGACATAATACTGGTGGGGATGTCAGTGAGGTACAGTTTTTATTAATCACTATCTGTCAGGAGGCCTGTGAGGTGCTTTATAAGCATTATCTCATTCAAACCTTACAATAATATTATTACATGAATATTATTCTCACTTTACATGAGAAAACTGAAATGTAAACAGGTTAAATAACTTGTCCAAGATCACACGGCTATGCAGTGAAGAGATGAGAGCCAAACCTGGTGTGTCTGACTCCAAAGTCCTTGCTCTTACCATCTTGGTCTCTGTGACTTAGTAGATGAGGACTAAGAATCTCGTGAAGCCTTGTATCCAGCCCAGTTTCAGGTCTTTTTGCATTAGAGGCCTCCCATCATAGGGAATTAACTTTTCAGCCAGAATATGGGTTTGCCAAGAGACAAGGAAGTAGAGCTACTGAACTGCACATCTCCCACACAAAGCAGCCAACACCCCCAATTTGGATGATGGTTGTTCAACTGGTCTGTTTGTATCTTACACAGATTTTGGCTATATCAGAAATAGCCCAGGCTGTTGTAAGAAATCTAATTACTCTCCTTTGGGACAGTTGGGGGAGGGAGTCCCCGGCATCACGAGACACTCTGACATGCCACCACAGACCACCTCCAGACGCCCAGGCTATACAGGGACTTTCAGTAGGAGGGAAGGAGGTGAACGATGGACTGGTGGCCGGGACTCCTGCTCAGATCATCTGAGAACACGATCCTAAGTTATCACGTGGTCACGAAACACAAAACTAGATGAGGAGAGACAGTATTGGCTGTGGTCCTTGCTTTGACATATTGAATATGTGGTTATTTCATCAAAACATTCCATTTTTCATCACGATGAGTGCCTGTGAGCTTGACCGGAAGCAGATACTAATTTCTAAATACTTGATCATTCATGCATTATGAAAAAAAATACAGTGTTAGGTTTCAATAAACCAAAATAATCACTCCACTCATTAAAGCGAACAAGTAATTGAACGTAGCCAGATGTGTTTGAAAGTAAAATCAGATTGCTCAAGTACACCCCAGGTTTGCCACTTCATCCGTTTATTCAGCATTTGAACACCAGCTAGATGTCAGGCATCATGTTAGGTACTGCAAACACAAAGATGAATAAGAAGTGAACCCAAGCTTTATCAGTAGAGAACTGCATATCGATCTGGGGTCAGTAGTGGTGATCGCTCAGACAACATCTTGCACGGTCATACAGTCCAGTGAATTGGACCAGTCTGCAAGCATAGCTTTTAGCACAGGTGTAGCTAATTATAGAGGGTTATTTTGATTGGGACAGTAACATTACCCGCCCTTTCTCTGACCATCAAACTTCTGTCCAAGATTCAATACACTTTCACCTCCCACATATTGCTAGTTATTAAGTCCAGCTGCTTCCTTCTCTGTAACACTTAAAAATACCCTTCCTTTTTTTAGGCTTTACCACCACATCCTTTTTCTAGTCTCCCATTGACCTTGTCCTATCAAACCACCGCTGATAAAAATATCATCACCATGTGCAAAACTCCAGAGTTTTCTCCGATTTTGTAATTGTGAATATGCCGAAGAGCTTTGTTCTTCCCTTTTGCTTTTAGTCAGCAAACCTTTCCACCCTTTTTTACTTTAAATTCTGAAGAAAAGTATCACTTTTCAATAGGGCACAAACACTTAGCTTTTGCTCACTGAAGCAAAAATGTCAAGGATTTGATTCTTTCTCAGATTATTGTACTCCTAGGTAAATTAAATGTCAGTGTGAGGGATAGCTTCACCCGCTTCCGTAGCTGGCTTTTTTCATTCAATCCAAAGAAGTCATCGTGAACAGCCAGCCCAGCAAAGTGCACACAGTGAGGCAGGCTTTCTATCACACGCCAAAGCCATTCCATCAGCACCAAGGCTGGCTTGCAGACCCCTCTCACCCCCGATGTGTGTGCCCTGTGACCAGACATTCCAAAGGGGAGCTAAGAATATTCATGGGATTAAGAAGCAGGATGCAGTAAGCTCTTACCTCCAGGTATCCCATACAAGGAACCGTCCATTTTGGAGGACACAAAAGGAATAAGCAGTTCATTTTTTAAAAACTTTTATTTATTACATAATAAAGCTAAGTGCCACATTTTCTTGGACTCTTAAAACTTAAAGAGAAAAGCAAATGGACCAGAAACGTGGGGAGCAGATAGGATGTAAGAAAAAAATTCAGGAAAGGGAAAGAGGAATGATCTTCTCCTTAAACTTCTCCCATGGGGCTCCCTTTCAGAATTGTCATCCCTTATTCGACGGTCCTCCCTCACTACAGGACCAATTACCAGCTAGGGAGACCCCAGTTGGTTCTCCTGGAGAATCCAGGTCGCACATCGGCGCATTCTAGCCAGGCTGAAGGCCAAGTTCAGTCGGGACTTGTTAGCACCGGACCCAATGACAGGGTCCCTTTTAGCGGGCAGGGGCTCGGATCACCTCCAGGTGTGCGTGAGAGATTAGCCCATCACTGAACACAAGTAGAGCTGCTCGTCAATCCCCCATCCTCCTCTGCAGCCTCATGTTCCTGGGATATGCACTAGAGGAAAAGACACATCCTCTACAAGATTTCTTTCCAGATTCATGTTTAAGGAAGTCAGTTTCTCAGTGTAATGTGGTGTACCTGGAGCAAGGCTCCTGGGTTTGTCCCAGCCACAGGCAGCTGCACAGAGGAGCACATGTTGGGAATAAAGGCACCCAGGTCTCATTCAGAGAAGGACCCAGGTTCCCATGAGGCTGTAAGACCTTACTGGGTCATTCTCTCAGGATCTCCTTCAAGGCTCGTTACTGGGGACCTGAGAGTTTAAAAGTAAGTGAATTAGAAATAGGTAATGGGCCCTCAGTTGGAAATGCTCTTAAGGAAAAAATTAAAAACCTGACAAAGTAAGAGACCCTTTTACATATTGCTACTTTTTGAAAAAATGCGAGAAGACATAAACAAGAAAATACCAGAAGTTCCCTCTCTGAAAGCCAAAGCATGAAATGTCCAAATCTGGGAGAGCTTTTGACAGCAAGAGCCCAGTACTTTTCATCCACCAGTCTGTAGATCTATCACACACATGTCTTTGCATACATCTCAGAATACCAGGGCATCTAAGCCCCATGAAAATGCTACAACACTACGTGCTGACGGGCTCTTAGGAGTTTACCTCTTCAGGGCTGAAGAGGCTGACAACTAAAACTCAAGTTACTTGTGTTTGTGGGGTATTCTCTTCTGACCAACAGGAGCTCTTGGAACTTTGGTATGAAGAGAAATTCCAAGGCTTGGGAGGGAAGCAGTATGTTTTGAAATTGACTTTGTTCAAAACACTTAGCATAATTCAATGATCCATGAAGGAGAGCCATATCTGGGAACACAACCAACTTCTCCCATCAAACAAACTGGAGATGCAATCTGGTCTGTTGACACTAAAGGAATATACCACTTTTTCCACTGTGAGCAAAATTAGACTATTTTTGAAACAAAATTAGACTCTCAGGCAGCATGATGTAGTCAGAATAGACCCAGATTCTTACCAGCTGCTGTTTGTGTTATTACCATCCCTGGGCCAATAAGAGAGCATACTGCTGAATTGGAAACGCTCCTTGTCCGTCTCTGGACTGCTATTTTGGCCACTCTGAGGATAGATAGCTGATTTTGAAAATGCTTCACATCAGAACGAATCTCACATTAGTATACACTTCACGTTCATAACTATGTTACCCTAAGCAGATTTTTAATATTTTATTATAATTAGTATATATAGCTTTGTGCCCCTCTCAAAACTAAACTTTTCTTTTATTAACCCCAGCTGTTCTCTGATTCTGCCACAAAACCATCTCATCAGGGAAAGGAGAAAACTAATCATCCGGCCAATATTTACTGAGCATTTATGTTCGTCATGCCAGTGCAGTCCCAAATCAGGCGCTGGTATCTCTAAGCAGCATTCTTCCACCTCTGCCCCAGTGAGTTTGTCTATGAGGGTGGACAAATGAGCTCTCTGAGACCAGCTACTGGGTCTTCCCTAGTGCCTGATACATTGCAGGTACTCAGTGAACATTTGATCAATGAGTGAAAGGCTCCAAATTCTCCTCTGTACCACCTTAGCAATGGGCCATTTAGAATGATGTCTGAGCCTCAAAGGCCACTTATTTCCTTCTAGCTCAAAACTTAGGTTAGAAACAGGTCCGATCACCCAGCTGTGCCATACATCCCACTGGACTCCATTATGCTCCTCACTGTTTCTTCCATCTGACCATTTGATGGGTGAAGGAAGATATCACGGATTTTATTTATTTCTGCATGACAATGCCTCTCCCCTTGTCACAGAGATCCCAGATTGGTTCTTGAAGCCGCACTTCGGAATGTGAGCCATATCAGAGGTCCTCTGCCTTCCACTGGCATGGTGGGGACATGGGTTTGGTGTAAAGCTTGAACTGTCAGTAATTCTCACCCTAGAGCCCATAAATGGGTTTCAGGAAATGCGGGTACCTCTGAAATTTTAAGTGTATTGCTTTTACTTCAGTGAGAACCCAGAGCTTCCACTAGATTTTCACACACACGTGAAAATCTGCTGCCCTGCAAGTTACAGTGTGTGTGACCAGGACCAATTCTGTACCTGGGAGTCAGCTAGAACCTGCACGAGAAAACCTGAGATCCTGCATCCTGACACCTTGCGTTTATCCTCTATGAAAACATAAAACTAATTCACAAAAACTAGTTCCTATGTGTCACTTTAAAAAGGAGTCTCCCCTTGATCAGAAAGACTCACCAAGCTTCTCTTCATATTGTGATCTTTTATATCTGGAATATGACCCAAATTATAAAAACACATTCCAGTGCACTTCTTAGGAAGCCATCCAATAAAGGCAAAAATGACATCGGCCTTGATCTCTGCCTGATGCATAGGATGTGCTCCATGGTTACTGTTGAACGAATGAATAACACACAAGGGCAGGAAGAGCCCCTGCACTTCTATGACTGCTTCCAACCTGCACATAAGGATGTCATGACGAAGTTCTGGACTCATTGTCATATTTTCTGTGAAGATCTACTATTGAAATAAGGAGCTAATCCGCTCAATTACAGATGGGATTTATTTTCCTTCTACATGATTGTCCAAAAGCAATGGTGCTGTCTTTCAGTGATTTATGGAACAAACACACCTGAAAGCAGAAGAGATGGGGAAAGATCTACAGTCGAAAAATATCACTACTGCAGAGGAGCTTTGTAAGCCACTGGAAGTATATCTATTTCAAACAATGTCCCTCTATTGTCTAAAAAGAGACATAGTCCATTGGCACTAGGTTTTTATCGTTCCAGTAAACTTTAGTCTAATTTTGAATGCTACAATATAGAAAGACACAGAAAACTTTGAGAGCCAACAGAGACAAGCCATAAAGATCATTTTTTCAAAACCCAAACAAAGAATAGAGGTTATTGGACCAGACAAAAAAAAAAGAAAAAGAAACAGGGTATTATAACAAATCTTCAAGTATAGCAACATGCTCACTTAGAGATTGATAGAAACCTATGCTCCACCTCCAATCATCGGAAAAGAATGGGTGGACTGAAGAGAAGCAGGAGGGAATTAGATGAGGTGTAAAATAAGGTTTAACAGATTCTGAGGTATCTCCTGACCTGGCCTATCATGAGGGAAACTGAGCAAGTTCCTTTTCTAAAGCACTTTAGAAACCAGACCGATTCTTAGCAAGACTGAATTATAGATGTCTTGACTCCTTCATCCCAGTGGGTTTTTAATCTAAGAAATAAACAAGGAATAAAATTATTTCCAGTAAATGGAGATTTTTCCCTTTTTGGCTTCATGTGCTGTTCCTTCAGAATATATGCCAACAGTTGAAGTAATTTAATACAAAAACAATCTGCTGGTCACTCAAAGAGACATCCCATATGCATCAGCAGTGAAACCTGATTTCTTATTCTTAAAATGTGGCCCAAATAGCTTATCTGGTTTTCTGTGTGTATGATCATTGTATTTCTGAGATAAGAGGTTCACTGCAGCAAAAAGCAATTAATTGAATGATGAGTCTATGTTAATGTGCCTGCGTGTGTGGACAGCAGAGATAACTTAATATGCATATAATGTTACTATTAATTTATTTATCATCTCCACCATTTAATTTTCAAAATACAATGATTTCTTAATCAATGGCCAAACACAAGAAAATATTTTCTAACTATTTTCTGAAAGAACAAGTTAATTGTACCTAAAATTACTTAACCAGTTAGAGTAACTTTACTCAATATACTCTAAACTTTTTAATATACTGGCCACTAAGGACTACATTTACATGGTCTATTCATATCAAGTATTAGTCCATTTGTTCTTATAAACATGCCTTTTTGTTTTCATTTTAAGCCAGGTGAGAACTTCACAGAATTTACCATTTAGATCCCTTATTATGGAAGATGTTTAAACCAGCCTCACCATGCAAGTAAAACTATCTCACCTTTTTAAATCATCAGAAAAGGAAGAGGTGCACACATTGCAATGTATGCTCTTCCCTAAGGGACTGTAGCATTGCTCATCACATGAATCTGTTAGTCTTTTTCTCCTTTGACCTAAGAAAAATTGTCATCATGGATGCCTTCATCTTACAGATCACAAGGGTGAGGCTTTTCCTTTGGCTGGCAAGTCCATGCCTTGGGTATTTTCTCTTCTTTCGGGCTCACTGCCTCCCTTGCTACTCCTGACTCAGAACATTAAAATTATATTGTTTTTCCAACTTTGTGCTAACAAAGTATGTGGTCTCCCTTACCCCAAAATAAATTTTTACAAATGTTTATTTATGTGTCTATTTCCTACACTATGACTCTATTTTTTGATCTAGAGGAAGCAACTTTGGATATAACAAAACTCCATTTAACTAACCATTGATCATCTAATATAAGCCTAGCACTGTCTTATTTCCATGTTAGATGAAGAATACACTTTAAAAAAAAATCTAGTTTCATGGAGAATTGTAAGTCTTACATTTTTTAATTGCCTCTTTTAGCAGTTTTAGACTTACAGAAAAGTTGAGCAAAGAGAGTTTCTATATTAATATTGTCAAAATGGCCATCCTGCCCAAAACAATCTACAGATTCAATGCAATCCCTATCAAAATATCAACAGCATTCTTCAATGAACTAGAGCAAATAATTCTAAAATTCACATGGAACCACAAAAGACCCCAAATACCCAAAGCAATCCTGAGAAAGAAGAACAAAGCAGAGGGATTACAACCCTTGACTTCAAGATCTACTACAAAGCCACAGTAATCAAAACAATTTGGTCTGACACAAGACCAGACCCATAGATCAATGGAACACAACAGATACAAACCCACCCATATATGATCAATTAACATACAATAAAGGAGCCATGAATATACAGTGGGGAAAAGACAGCCTCTTCAACAATTGGTGTTGGCAAAACTGGAGAGCTACATGCAAGAGAATGAAACTGGATTATTGTCTAACTGCAAACACAAAAGTAAACATGAAATGGATCAAAGACCTAAATGTAAGTGATGAAACCATAAAACTCATAGAAGAAAACATAGGCAAAAATCTCTGGAATATAAGTATGAGAAATATTTTCCTGGACACATCTTCTAGGGCAAGGGAAACAAAATAAAAAATGAACAAGTGGGACTACATCAAACTAAAAAGCTTCTGTACAGAAAAGGCATTTGATAAGAACAAAAGAATGGCATCAATAGAACAAAAAGACAACCTACAGTATGGGAGAATATATTCATAAATGATTCATCTGATAATGGGTTAACATCCAAAATATAAAGAACTCATGTGCCTCAACACCCAAAAAAAAATAACCAGATTAGAAAATGGGTGGGGGACCTGACAGACACTTCTCCAGAGAAGAAATACACATGGCCAACAGGCATATGAAAAGATGCCCCACATCACCAATCATATGGGAAATACAAATTAAAACCACAGTGAGACATCACCTCACATGAGTTAGAATGGTCACTACCCAAAAGACAAGAAACAACAAATGCTGGTGAGGATGCAGTGTAGGAACCCTCCCTACACTGTTGGTGAGAATGCAAATTGGTGCAACCACTGTGGAAAGCAGTTTGGAGGTTCCTTAAAAAACTGAAAATAGAAATACCATCTGACCCAGTAACTCCACTCCTAGGAATTTACCCAAAGAAAACAAAATCCCTGATTTGAAAAGGTACACGCATCCTTATGTTTATCACCACACTGTTTACAATAGCCAAAATATGGAAGCAACCGAAGTGTCCATCAATAGATGAATGGATAAAGAGGTGGTACATATACACATGGAATATTATTCAGCCATAAAAAGAAAAGAAATTCTGCCATTTGCAACAGGATGGATGGATCTAGAGGGTATTATGCACAGTGAAATAAGCTAGGTGGAGAAAGACAAATACCATATGATTTCACTTATTTGTGGAATATAAAACCAAAGCAAAACAGAAGGAACAAAACAGCATTAGACTCATAGACATTGATAAGTGACTAGTGGTTACCAAGGGGGAAAGGAAGGAGTGAGGCTGGGTGGGGACAGGGATAAAAGGGCACAATAATTCACAATCACAATGTAAGTTGATCACAGGGACTGTTGAACCACTGGGATGTATATTTGAAACCAACATAAGATTATATATTAATAAAACCTCAAAAAAAAAGAGTTCCTAAAGCCCCCTCAAACACAGTCCACCCCACACCCCCACCAGTTTTCCCTGTTATCAACATCATGCATTACTGTGGTTCATGTGTTACAATTGATGAACTAATGTTGATGCATTGTGATTAATTAAAATCCGTAATTTACATTAAGGTTCACTTTTATTGTGTGTTCTTTGGATTTCGACAAATGTACATAATGATCTATGCAATATAATTACTATATCATACAGAATAGTTTCACTGCCCCAAATATCCTGTTCCCCTCCTATTCATGCCATCCTCCCTCACTGCAAACCCTTGGCAACAAGTGATCTGTCCCCATATTTTGCCAATCCTGCCTTTTTATCACTTGATTTTCCCAGCCCCTTGGCCTGCTCCCCACTTGCTAGCCTCTTTTTCCTCCTTATTCCACTCAAATTTCCTGGCCAAATATCACCATCCCTTCCCTGCAGATATCCTTGACTCCCCTGCCCTGGCTGACTTCATCATACTAGCTTGACAGAGTCACTTCCTCTGCCTGGTCCAGCGGACACCCTTGCAGCTGACCACACTGATGGGTCCCAGTGGAAATGCATGATCATGAACTCCAGGTGAACATCTGTGCGGCCAAGCAAGCCCCTTGTAGGGCCTGGTCGGTTCACTTTGTCGCTCTCTAATGGGATGATTTCAGACTCTTCCCTCTTTCCTCAGTCCCGATAGGTCATTCTCTGTTCCGTCTCTCAGCGGACGATGTTGCTTCCTCCTTCATCAGAAATCACTAAAACAGTCAAGGAACTCCCACTCACCAGCACATGTGTCTTCATGCTGTACCTTCCTGCCGGTGACAAGAGATGCACTAGCCACTATCCTACCTACACTCCCTCCATTGTGCACAAGACCCGTCCTTCTCCCCTTCTCTCCCCATCCTTCCAGCTGTTTCTCCCTCTCTCTCCCACATCACCAATTTTTTTTGCTCTCATATTCATGGATGTACAAATCTATTCTCATTGCAAAAGTAAACAAAACCTCTCTCCGCCACGTGGGATGGTTCATTCTGTGTGTCAGTTTGGCATGGCTACGGTACCCAGTTTTTGGTCAAACACGTCTAGATGTTCCTGTACAAGTATTTTTTAGGTATGATTAATGTTATATCAGCAGACTAACAAAAGCTGTGTGTGCTCCGTCATGTGGGCGGATCTCCTCTAGTCCGTTTGAAAACCTTAAAAGATAAATGTCCCCTGGAAAAGAGAGAATTCTGCCTCCAGACTGTCTCCCGATGAGAGCCGCCCCATCAGCTCCTCCCTGGGTCTCCAGCTGCCAGCTTCTGTTTCTCTGGAGACCCTTGTCTAATACACTGTCCCCCTCCCACTGCCACTCTACCAGTATTTATGTGCTTACCATTTGCAGCAAAACTTCCAGAATGGTTGTATCTTCTTGTTGGCTCCAGGTTTCTCCTTCTCACTGTGTCTTGAGCCTCCCCTAATTTAATGACCGCCATTCCACCAATTTTTTCTCATCAAGGTTCCCTATAACCTCCCCACCACTGAAGCAGTTGATCCATCCTTATCTTCCTGAATGTGTTTTATGCTCAGCCATCACTTTTCTTGTTACTTTTCCTTCCCTTGGTTTCAAGGACCACACAGTTTCTTGACTTGACTCACCTTGTGGCCACCGCATTTTGGGTCTTCTTGGGTGATTCCTTCTGTCTCCTTAACCTCTTAATGTTGGTCTCTGGTGGGACTCAGTCCTCCCTCCTCTTCCCCACCCCTGCCCATGATGACATCATTCAGTCCCACGCATTACATGGCATGTACTTGCTGGTGACTCACAAATGCCTCTGCCCGGGCAAGACTTGTCCACAGTCTGGGCTGCAGACCCAAGTACCTGAGGAACACCTTCACCTGGATGTAATAGGTATCTCAAATCAAACAAGTGCCCAAAAATATCAGGCCCCACCTTCAAACCTGCTCTCCTGGTGGCCCGTCCCATCTCACCTGATGGCCGCTTTGTTCTTCTAGTTTCTCAGGAGAGGTCCTTGGAGCAGTCCTTGCCTGCTCTGTCTTTTACACTCCCATGTTCCATCTAGCAGGAAGTCATGCTAGCTCTATATTCAAAATATATTCACCTTTTACCACCTCCCTTTCTATCCCCCGGTCCCTGCCACCATCACGTCTCACCTGTATTCTCGCAGTGTTCTGCTGACAGGCCCCCCTCGCCCCATGCTGACTAGTCTCCTGGCAGCCTGAGAGCATTTAAACACATATATCAGATCACACTCCCCAAACCCCGCCACGGCGCCTCACTGCCTGCCTGCACGCACAGGCCCACGGGGACCCACACAACCTGGCCCACGGAACCTCTCTCTGCCTCCTCTGGCCACAGTGGCCACCTGTGGCTAACTTCATGGAGCAGACACCACTGCTTCAGGCCTGTGTTTGTTTTCTATTGCTGCCATAACAAATTCCCATAGTGTTCAAAAACAACACAAATCTGTTATATTACAGCTCTAGAGATCAGACACCTGAAATGGATCTCACTGGGCTGCATTCAAGGCATCTGCCCGACTGGGCTCCCTTCACGAGGCTCGAGGGGAGGCTCCATTTCCTTGCCTTTTCCAGTGTCTAGAGGCTGCCCACATTTCCACACTCATGGACCCTCCCTCTGTCTTCAAAGCCAGCAGCGTTATCTCTCTCTATGCCTCTCTTCTGGGTCACAGCTTCCTCCCACTCTCCCCTTCAGCCTTCCTCTCATTTCCTCCTCTGTCTCTGTCTTCTACTTTTAAGGACACTTACAGTTGCATTGAGGCCATATGGATAATCCAGGATCATTTCCCAATCTGTGGTCGTATGGTTAGCAACCTTAATCCCCCTTTGCTGTGTAACCTAATGTGCTCACACATTCTACAGATCGTGATGTGAACCTGGCGTCGTGGGTGAGGAGCGGGGTGTCTACACCATAGGGCCTTTGCTCTCACTCAGCCCTTTGCCTGGAGTGTGTTTCCTCTTGGATAATTCTCTCATCTTCTTCCGGTTTTTGATCAAATCTCATTTTCTCCATGAAGCCTGTTTTGACTATCCTGTTTCATCCCTGGACATGGCCCTAAGCCCACCATTAGTTCGTTTGATTCCCTGTTCACTGTGTCCTAGCTCAGTTTCCTTAAAAGATGGATCTAAGGCAGAGGTTCCTGTGCAAGTGAGTTAATGAGGGAGTGTCTCCAGGTGAAACTTGCAGGAGACAGAGAGAAGCAGGATAGGTCAGGTAAAGGAGTGGTTTAGGTGAAGGACGTTGGCCTGATCCCCTGGGAGGCCTAGAGTATGAATGACACCAGAGCTGCCCCATGTTGGGCACATTGATATGCCCCATCAGCCAATGATCACCTGCCAGACGGCCCCCCCACCCTGACGTACGGGGAGGCATAACCTCCTCGGCAGATCTGGGCAAGGCGGTGCTGTTGGCTGCCAACAAGCTCTTGAGAAGGATGCAGCCAACATTCAGAGCAGCCAGGGCATGGATGTCCTGGCCCAGTCAGGGAATGTGGGTATTGCACCCACTCCACTTCATCCTACTCTCCTTTCTCTTTCTTTCCACCTAGTACCTGTCACTCTGCAGACTGTTTGTCAATCATTCATCACACTTCGTCTCTGACTTGTCTCTTCCCTATAGTATGTAACTTCCAGGCAGCAAGACCTTTGCTTTCCTCGCAGATATATCCAAAGCTTCTAGAACAGAGCATGGCACATAGTGGGTGCTAAATAAATATTTGATTAAATTTACCTTTGTCTTTGGGATCTTGCCGTGTAGCAATGTGGGGTATCTCACCACATTCTGTTCCTCTTAATTCTGCTTATCTTAAAAGGACCAGCCTCAGCAGTCTCCTTGTCCTGTATTACAGAGTATTTGGGCTTCATTATGCACCCATGTCTGTCAGAGACCAAGGTGCTAGCTGGCCCCACAGCTCCGTCTCACAGGATGAAGGTATCCTGGTGATTTTCCCCAAGACCTAAGGCTTAGGTCTCTGCTTTTCAGACCGAGAGGTGAAATTCTGTCAGGGCATTCAAAGTGATTGACTCAGGGGCGCTAACCCAAATTACAAAAGTCATAAAACGTATCACTGTGTGAACCCCAGTTCCAGGTGGTTAGCGCACAGTAGGTATGGACTCTCATGAATGACGTACCCATATCCCTCACCCAGGCATGTGCGAAGCCAGGGCAGTATGCTTGGCACATTAGTTAGGATTAGGCTTGGCTATGAGTAACCTAACATAAAAGGCTACACAAGACCACATCTTTCCTCTCCCACATAAAAGGTACACTGTCCCAAGACATGTGTTTAGGGCAGGACCAGAAGCTCTGAGCCGTGAAGTCCTCGGGGACCCCAGTAGTGAGGAATACATCACCTCGCTGCCCCTCCATGTGGCCTGCGTCCTCCTGGTCTACGAGGATGCCGGCACATCCACGCACCAGGCAGCGTGAGGGAGGGCGGGGAGGAGAAGCGAGGATGCAGTCATCACGGACAGCTTGTTCTAAGTGGTGTGCTAGGAAGCCACCACGTGAAAATTCCCACTCACAGCCTGAGGACCACAGCTTAGCCCCACGGCCCCAAGGGGCTGCAAGGGAAGGTGAGAGACATCACCTTTATTCCAGATGGCCGTGTGCAGAGCAAAAAATACCCTTACTATAGAGGAAGAAGAGAATGGATGTTTAGGGACAATTAGCAGTTTCTTCTAAAATGGCTGCATAATGGTAGCAAAGCAGTGGGAAGGGGCGAGGACTACTTTGCCCAGCTCCTCGTAAGCCCAACCTTTAGTGCCCTAAACATCAGCCGCACTGTCCCCTGGGCAATGCTGGGCAGGCACTGCCCGTGTTTACTTCCTTAGCTTCCTTCTCTCTAGGTCCCACCCTCTTCAATTAGCCTTTTCCCACACGGGATCAACTGAACAGGTGTCAACCAGGGTCAGCTTCGTGCAGGGCGACCAGGGCAGTCACACAGAGCCAGGCACTCAGACGGGTCTGCACTTAAAGTGCAATGCTCTGCAGCCATCCTCCTGAAAGGCTTAATAACGTGATCTTTGGATCTGCGTTGTGGAAGTGAAGCCCAGGGGGACAGTGGACCACGCCCCAGAGCTTGGAGCCTCTGCTCCCAGGCAGGCCCTCCTCGTGCTGGTCCAGAGAGCACATTCCCTGGCTCCCAGCTTCCACCTGGCTTCCCATCCTGCCTCTGCCTGGTGACCACCACCGCCCCAGCAGGCACCTCTGCACAGAGGCGGTTTCAGGTCAGGGCAGCAGTAGGTTCATGGCTTGATGGTGGTCAGCCTCTCACTCACCCCCATCCAGGCACAAGTGTTTCTCAGCATGGAGGTAATGATCCTCTTGAGGGTCTCCTGTCCACTGCAGCTGGACAGCTGGCCCATGGGTAGGGGAGACTGACTCCCCATTACGGCCCAAGTAGGGTACATCAGACGGATGACTGGTGGGACCAGGACCCAGGCACCCAGTGGGCCATGTGCTCTTAGGTGCTAACCCACGCAGCAGGACCCGGGTGTCTGTGAGGGTCTGTACTCACCCAGTGGCTATCCCTGGGCCCAAATTATGATATTAAAAAGAAAGCACAGATCAACAAAGAGACCATGGAAGAAAGAAACATATTCCAGATTTTTGTGCCTTTGGGGCACATTTTTTTCTGACTTCTGGACAAGGGGGCCTGCACATTGATTTTTCACTGGGCCAGGCAAATTATGTAGCTGGCCCTGGTTTCAACATCCTTTATTACTTTACATTCCCATCGGCTGGTTCAGATGGTCCCCAGGCCACCTTGATGGACATGTTGGCTATTGCATAAACGCTTTCAACTTCTACAGTCTCTTGGGTTGCTTCTACAGTCGAGGAATGTAGGCCATAATAGTTCCTACTGAACAGGATCTTCACACGCAGTAGGTCTGCAACAGATGTGCAATATTTAATGCAGGAATGAACAGATCAGGACAGCCTGAAGGTGGGTTTCCGGCCTTATCCAGCAGGCATCTGCTGCAGAAGTGTCTTTCCTCGGTTCAGAGGACATGGCAGGAGCAGCAGGCAGGTCCTGAGGAGTTTCAGTCTGTGGTCCCAAGTCCCTGCTTTGTCACGGACTGGGCGCTCTGCCCTCACGTCTTTCACCGGCTTCAAATCAGTGGGCATCTCCTGGGAACACACAGCAAGCCCAAGGAAGCTGGGTGCTGTCTCTCCTTGATAAAGAAAGCTCTTGTTTATTCACCCAGGGAACATTAGTTGCGCATCCGGAAGACAGAACAGCAGGCAGGAGCTTGTTAGGAGAAGAATAAGAGCTGCCAGAAGTGAAGGGAGGGGGCTTTCCGATGTCACTTGCAGCCCCTCCCTTGTCTGAAGCATCTTCAGTCCCCTCATTGTCTCCCTCCCCTTGCGGTGTCTGCCGCTCACACACCGAACACTCCCAGACAGCTTTACAAATTGGCTCTGGAATTGTTAGGCAGTAAAA
This sequence comes from Smutsia gigantea, assembly GCA_032199065.1. Classification (NCBI taxonomy): domain Eukaryota; kingdom Metazoa; phylum Chordata; class Mammalia; order Pholidota; family Manidae; genus Smutsia; species Smutsia gigantea. The sequence continues at coordinate 120,928 of JAVSCE010019651.1, forward strand.
ATTCCACTGAGTCTGAATAAGACACACTCTTCTCTATGTTTATTAATCAGCTGCTAGGTCATGTCTTGTCCCGGCCCACCCATCCATGCTCCATGTTGCCCTAGGTAATACTGACAAGGAGACAGTCGGCCTTCATCCTCTGCCCTCTACAGCCGTGGTTCTGCAGTCCTTCCCTCATTTTAAAAGCCTCGTTCACGGGGGTCTCTGTTCTTCTGAATCCTATCCAATTCATAACCTCATTCAAACTAGGTTATGACTGGCATAGTGTGCCACTCTAGCAGGGAGTATTTGCACTTTAAAATACCTTGCCTGGCGAGGGCAACATTCAACCTAAAAGAATAAAATCCCCAGTTGCTTTACTTGAGGTCCTGCAGAAGGTGGAAAAGCATGGTGTTTCAGGGCAAGGGTGTTCCTAGAGTCTCTCAAATTGCACTCCGAAGTTCTGTTTTCTACAGATCTTGGAATTATCAGTCCCCCTGATTCTCCTCTTCTTGTCACTGAACTAAGAAGGCTTTATTTCTTTGCTCAGCAAATACTCTTACCATCAATGGCCGACATAACGGGCCCAGGGAGCTCAAACAGGAAGTGAGCAGGAAGAATATTCAGCCTACTTTAAATCACCATTCTGCTTTCTTACATCTGTGAATATTTGCTTATTTTGGACAGCTTCTCAAGAGAAAAGTCAAAGCATCGTGCGTGTGCTCCCGTGAGTCAGCAGGCCAGCCTGACCAGGGCATTCCTGTGCTGGGAGCCAGTCAGTGGCTCCCGTGTCCTACAAAACAAAATCCTAAGTGTAGCATGCACTTGGCAGCCTCCTTCTCTTTGGAGCAATCTTCCTCCCCTCCCTGATGCTACACCTCAGGCAGTCCTGGAGTCATGGTAACACTCAGACTCACAGAGGCAAAGAACAGTATGTATGGGTCTCTCTACATTTTCCTCTCAAAATGCCCTCTGCCTGGTAAAATTTTCTTAGTGCTTTAAGTCAGGCAATCTTACATCCCCTTAACCTACAGTCTCCTATGTCTGTATGTCCATGCTAACACTAAATACATTATATTATAGTTGTTTGCCTGTCTGTCCAACTACTCGCAAGACTGAGCACCTTGGGCTTTGATGCTTCCATGTTCCCATTACCTGGCACAGAGCCTGGCACACGGTTGGTATTAAAAACTTAGTAGCTTTGAAATTTGATGAGTCATTGAATGGGTGGAGTTAAAACTACTTGGGACTATTAGGCGCCTACTTTTGTAAATGGGACAGGAAGTTCCCTTTCAGAACTGGGATCAGCAAAGTAAGCCCGTGGACCAAATCTGGTCCAGCACCCGGTTCTGCAAATAAAGTTTTATTGGAAACAGCTACACCCACTCATTCCTGCACGGTATATGGCTGCTTTTGCAAAACTATAGCATCAGAGGTCAGGGATACCCTGTGGACCACAAAGCCTAAAATGTTTTCTGTTTGCTAAAATGGTGATGACCCTTTAAAGAAAAGGCTTGCCAACCCTTGTCCCAGGGGAGAGAGAGAAAAAGAGCAAGAGAACCGTATGTGAAAGGGAGAAGGGGAAAGGGTTCAGGAGAGAAGCAGTGAACTGTGCTTGTGTCCTGCATTTACCCTGCCCAGGGAGGGCGGATTTTCAGATCCCCTCAGTCTGGAAGCACAGGACTGCGGAGCAAAGACGGGAAGAGTGGAACAGATTCCCCGCTGGGGGTGGGACTCAGGAGGACTGCTGCCAACTGCTTAGCAAGGCAGTCAGGACGGCAGAGCTGATCCCAAGAAGTTAGTAAAAGTGCTAAAGCCTGATAATTATGGCAGTAGAGCTCTAGTCAGGTGCCCCACGGAACAGAGGGCTCTGTCCTAATAAATACCAGCACAAGCGTCCCTCGGACCCCCCTTTCTGCACTTTATCGTTAATGAGCCTCCTAACGAGGGAGCCGGACTTATTTCCTTGAGAGACTCACGGCTCCCCATCACTCCCATTACTTAAATACATGCAATGGTGTGAAAGGCCTGGAAAACTGCCCAAGGAATCTTCTCTCTGCCGTTGCCAATGGCCTGTGTCACTCCTGCAGGACAGAAGACAGCGTAGGACTGGCTTTAGAAAATAAGGGTCCCACTACACTCAACTAGGCCAAAATCACAAAAGCTGACAAATACTGCCAATCTCAAGGTTGCTTTCTAGATATATTTGTTAAAAAGAATGCACTTAGAGAAAAATGGCTTCTCTGCTCTGTTATTTAATTCTTAAAAAGACAACCGCTCATGACTCCTCAACACAGAAGGAATCTGGAGCTGGTTGATGTTAGAATTCAAGGTTTGCTCATTTTATTTCATTTTTGTACATTTTATTTTTGTTGTTGTTGTTATTATAAAACTAAAAAATAACTGCAGAAAGAAGGAAATTACCCAGAACTTGAGTGGTGAGTCATTCTGGGTTATCAAGATTACCAGAGAAATGAAGATTTACTCTTATTTTTTACAGCCAAGTATTAAAAAAGAAAAAAATCTCTCCCCATAATCATAAAATCATTAATTTAGCTACCTAAAACTAAAGAAGAGAGAAGAAAGAACAAAAAAGAAAACTGTAATTCCTTAATATCACCAGATATCCAGTTAGTGTTTCAATTTTCCCAACAGTCTCATAATTGTTAGTTACAATCAATGTGTGTCTTCATCTCTTTTAATATATAAGTTGTCCCCAATCCTATTTTATCCTTTGCGATGTCCTTGTTAAAGAAATTAAGTTTTTATCCTGTAAAGTCTCCAACATTCTAAGTTTTGCTGATTGTATCCTTTAATATGCTATCCTGTATTTTCTGCAGTTAGGACGAGGAACTCATAATGTAAAAAAATAAAATACTGCCCTTATTCTTTATAGATACATGCTGATGAGATGGTACAATTTCTGGGATTTGCATCAAACTAATGCAGTAGGGGTAGGAGTGTGGAAGAAAGGGCTGTCAATGTAATAAGACCGACATACTGATAATTGATGCTGGGTGATGGTTACATAAGATTATCTTATTTTTTCTACTTTAGTGTGCATTCAAAAACTCCTACAATTAAAAAGTTAAATCTAGTAGTTTTAGATGAGGATTTCTGAAACACACACACTCTTTCTATCCTTCTTAAATATCTGATCTTTTCTTTAAAGCACTCAGCCCTCACTCTAAATAATACAGTGCAGTAGAGCAAATGCCTCAAAGAACTTGAAGGGATTTCTCATTATGTTTCAGTACATGGAAGGCATCATCACACTGAATTCTTGGGTTTCATTTGAAATCCAGGCTTCTACGTATTGAAGAGACTTTACCTATCTACATTTCTGACTAATTGAGAATAAATCAGTAAGATGACTAATCTAGAAAAGTATTTTCTCACATAAAAATCACAACGTCTAAGAGGTGAGAGAGGTTTGTATGAAAATCCATTCAAAACAGATCCATTTTCTCCAACCCTGACTTTACATTTGAGATTAGCTAGATCTGTTTATGGTTTTTGTTTTTATTAGTAATAGGGAAAATGCAGGACCAGCAAAAGGGGGTGGAAAGTGTCTTGAGACTTACTGATCAGCAGACTTTGAGTTAGAGTTGAACTTTCTTTCCATCTCAGTCTATAACTAAGATTAATGGGGGAAAGAATTATCCATACATAGAACCTGCCAGTGACTTTTCTGATCCAGAAATGGGCAAGGTATCAGTGTTGGAGCTCGTGCTTTAGGGGGACAAGAGTCATGACTCTAGCTACCTCTTCTCGGTGGAACCCCTTATCCATGGTCCCCATAGAGTGGAACCTCTTTGCCAGTAAGTCTGAGAATTAGCAATTGCTTTCTTCCACCACTTCACAACTGAAAGCCACAGAACAGTCCACTTGCTGAGAAGCTCAGGGCACTTCTCTGCCTCAGAGACTGAATCTGCACTCATGAATGACTGCTCTGGACACTTTCCCACCAACACGCAGACAGCCTCCATTCAAGCCTCCCTGGGTCCCAGTTCCAGGCAGAGGCTGCTACTGAGGGACATTCAGTGCTCTGATTTGGGCAGGTAACCAGCCCTTCCATGACAAGTGAGCATTCTGTCCTGAGTCCCACATCCATGAATGACATGAGACAGTCTGTCTTAAAATCAATTTTAGTCCCTTCTAATAGGATCACAGAGCCTTGTCCTTCTCTTAACTAACTTAATGTGGTTATTAAATGCCCATGTTGCACACACTTTTACTTATAAAATCAGACTGTAGCATTGTTTCTCTGTTACTAATGAGTGTTCTCAAGCTCATTTAAAAGTACTTAGCCATTGTAAAGATTACTGAAGGCCTCGTGAAAACTATCACTAATTCAATTTTCAACTGGACAGGATCTTGCTTTCTTCCATAATTTCTTCTTCAGGTCTATTTGTCTGGGACTCTGGAGTTTTTATGAATCTAAGTTAACCTAGAAGTCTCCATTTTCACTTTCAACTTTCTACCATTCAAGTAGTAACCAGGCCTGACCCTGCTTGGCCTCTGAGATCAGACAAGATTGGGCGCATTCAGGGCGGTATGGCCGGGGACACTCTTCCAACTTTCTTAGGCTCGTGTCCTGCTTCTGCCTTCTTTGTCGCCAGCAAAGCCCCTGCTGACCTCCTTCTCTGTAGGCTAGCCCAAGAGTATCTCCAGCATCTTACTTGTTTGCAGCTATTCTTCAAATTCTTTATGGAAACATGTAAGCCACGAATCCTGCCCAGTTGAGCTTTCTATGGTGATGGAATCGTCCAGTATGGTGGCCACTGGCCACATGGGGCTACCAAGCTCTTCAATACCTCAATGTGAGTAGCGTGGTCGAAGAAGTGAAATTCACATTCAATTTTTTAACTTTATTCTATTTTAATTAATTGAAGTTAACATTAAATAATTTAAATTGAACATATAGATGGTTACAGTTTTAGACAAGGCAGCTCTAGAATCTTCTCCCAGTCTCACAACTGTTCAGACTCTCTCCACTCGCTATGATCGGGTGCTGCTACAATAAGCCCACCAAGCACTGTGCTCAGCAGAAGCATCTTCTAGCGGCCAGTACTGCTCAAGTTTCAGGTTTTAGACACACACACACACATACACACACACAGTTTGGGGATTCAATATTTATGTAAATATGAAAATACAGCATGGCATCAGGAGAAGGCACTGATTTTGACATCATATAAAACTGAATTCTAGGAGGACTTCCGGGAAGATGGTGGTGTGAGCAGGGCGGCAGAAATCTCCTCCCAACACTATATTTAACTACGAAAACACAGAAAATACATCTATTCCTAAAAGAGAGACGAGAATACACAGGAAAGCGCACAGCGTGCAGCTACACCCGAGAGGACTCGGCACCCCAAGAGGCGGGTAAGATACGGAGCCGCGACCCGGCGGGACCCGAGCCCTCCCCCACCCCAGCGCACCGGCGGGAGGAGAGGATCCAGAGCCGGGAGGGAGTGGAAGCACACCCCGCGAAGTAGTAGCCAGCCCCGGTGATCTGCGCGGGGAGCGCTGACCCACATTGCGCAGTGCAGCGGAGATTGGAGAGACAGAGGGCAGGATCTGAGCGGGGAACGCGCCAGGGTGCTTGCAGCCGGCTCCCGGGAAGGAAAAAAAAAAAAAAAGCGCGCGCTTTCTTCAGCGGTCTTAAAGAGACAGGAGCACAGCGGAGGAGCCGGATCGCCCCAGCACACTCAGCCCAGCAGGCTGGGAGTCCTGGGGAGTTTCAGACGCCTTAGCTGGCGACTGAGGAAGCGTAGCCATACTTAACACTTCTCACTGAGATCAACAGCCTCCTATTCGTTCCACCCCTGCCAGAGCGATAAAGGGCCCTGCAGAGCAGCACAGTCACAGCTGTGGAATAGTGGGGCAATAGCGCCACCTAGAGCATTCCCACAGAATCTACGTCCGGTGGGCATTTTTTTTTTGTTTTTTTGTTTTGTTTTGTTTTTGTTTTTCTTTTCTTTCTTTTTCTTTTTTTCTTTCTTTTTCCTTTTTTTTTCCTTTTTTTCTTTTTTTCTCTTTTTTTTCTTCTCTTTTTAAAGTCTTAAAGAGCCCAGCTGACATACGTGGCAACTATCAGTGACCAAATTATGCAGCCATGAAAAGACAGAGGAATATGGTTCAGACCAAAATCAACCAGACAACCCCAGAGAGGGAGTCTGAAGGGATGGAAATGCACAGCCTCCCTGAAAAAGAATTCAGAATAAAAGTCATAACCATGCTGATGGACCCACAGAGAAATGTGCAAGAGCTGAGGGAGGAAGTGAGGGAACTGAGGAAAGACAATACAGAAATGAGACAAGCGATCGCCGGGCTTAACAGCAGAATGGATGAGATGCAAGAGACTGTTAATGGAATAGAAAACAGAGAACAGGAGTACAGAGCAGCTGAGGCAGAGAGAGATAAAAGGATTTCTAGGAATGAAAGAATATTAAAAGAACTGTGTGACCAATCCAAACGGAACAATATTCGCATTATAGGAGTACCTGAGGAAGAAGAGAGAGAAAAAGGGATAGAAGTGTCTTTGAAGAAATAATTGCTGAAAACTTTCCATCGCTGGGGAAGGAAGTAGTCTCGCAGTCCACCGAAGCTCATAGATCTCCCAACACAAGGGACCCAAGGAAGACAACACCAAGACACATAATAATTAAGATGGCAAAGATCAAAGATAAAGACAGGGTATTAAAGGCAGCTAGAGAGAGAAAAAAGATCACCTACAAAGGAAAACCCATCAGACTATCATCAGACTTCTCAACAGAAACCTTACAGGCCAGAAGAGAATGGCATGATATATTTAACGTTATGAAACAGAAGGGCCTCGAACCAAGAATATTGTATCCAGCACGATTATCATTTAAATATGATGGAGGGATTAAACAATTTCCAGATAAACGAAAGTTGAGAGAGTTTGCCTCTCATAAACCACCACTACAGGATATCTTAAATGGACTGCTCTAGATGGAAGCACACCTAAGGCTAAAAAGATGTCACCAGAGAAAATAAAATCATAGCAAAGAAAGAAGACCATCCAAATTCTAACTAAAGGCAAAGAATTAAAACACCTATTATAGAAAGAATGGAGGAGGAGGAATAAGAAGGGAGAGAAAGAAAGAAACATCAGACTGTGTTTACAATAACTTAACAAGAAAGTTAAGTTAGATTGTTAGATAGTAAAGAAGCAACCCTTGAACCCTTGGTAACCACGAATCTAAAGCCAGCAATGGCAATAAGTACATACCTATCAATAATCACCCTAAATGTAAATGGACTGAATGCACCAATCAAAAGACACAGAGTAACAGAATGGATAAAAAAGCAAGACCCATCTATATGCTGCCTACAAGAAACTCACCTCAAATCCAAAGATATACACAGACTAAAAGTGAAGGGATGGAAAAAGATATTTCATGCAAACAACAAAGAGAAAAAAGCAGGTGTTGCAGTACTTGTATCAGACAAAATAGACTTCAAAACGAAGAAAGTAGCAAAAGATAAAGAAGGACATTACATAATGATAAAGGGGTCAGTCCAACAAGAAGATATAACCATTATAAATATATATGCACCCAACACAGGAGCGCCAGCATATGTGAGACAAATACTAACAGAATTAAAGGAGGAAATAGACAGCAATGCATTCATCTTAGGAGACTTCAACACACCACTCACTCCAGAGGACAGATCAACCAGACAGAAAATAAGTAAAGACACAGAGGCACTGAACAACACACTAGAACAGATGGACCTAACAGACATCTACAGAACTCTACACCCAAAAGCAACAGGATACACATTCTTCTCAAGTGCACATGGAACATTTTCCAGAATAGACCACATACTAGGCCACAAAAAGAACCTCAGTAATTTCAAAAATATTGAAATCCTACCAACCAACTTCTCAGATCACCAAGGTATAAAACTAGAAATAAATTTTAGAAAGAAATCAAAAAGGCTCACAAATACATGGAGACTTAACAACACTCTCCTAATTAATCAATGGGTTAACGACCAAATCAAAACAGAAATCAAAGAATATATGGAGACTAATGACAACAACAACACAAAGCCACAACTTCTGTGGGACGCAGCAAAGGCAGTTCTAAGAGGAAAGTATATTGCAATCCAGGCCTATTTAAAGAAGGAAGAACATTCCCAAATGAATAGTCTAAAGACACAATTACTGAAATTGGAAAAAGAAGAACAAATGAGGCCCAAAGTCACCAGAAGGAGGGACATAATAAAGATTAGAGAAGAAATAAATAAAATTGAGAAGAATAAAACAATAGAAAAAATCAATGAAACCAAGAGCTGGTTCTTTGAAAAAATAAACAAAATAGATAAACCCCTAGCCAGACTCATTAAGAGAAAAAGAGAATCTACACACATAAACACAATCAGAAATGAGAAAGGAAAAATCACGACGGACCCCACAGAAATACAAAGAATCATAAGAGAATATTATGAGAATCTATATGCTAACAAGCTGGAAAACATAGAAGAAATGGACAACTTCTTAGAAAAATACAACCTTCCAAGACTGACCAAGCAAGAAACAGAAAAACTAAACAGACCAATCACCAGTGACGAAATCGAATTGGTAATCAAAAAACTACCCAAGAACAAAACCCCTGGGCCTGATGGATTCACCTCTGAATTCTACCAGACATATAGAGAAGAAATAACACCGATTCTCCTTAAAGTTTTCCAAAAAATAGAAGAGGAGGGAATACTTCCAAACTCATTCTATGAAGCCAGCATCACTCTAATACCAAAACCGGGCAAAGACCTCACCAAAAAAGAAAATTACAGACCAATATCCCTGATGAACGTAGATGCAAAAATACTCAACAAAATATTAGCAAACCGAATTCAAAAATACATCAAGAGGATCATACACCATGATCAAGTGGGATTCATCCCAGGGATGCAAGGATGGTACAACATTCGAAAATCCATCAACATCATCCACCACATCAACAAAAAGAAGAACAAAAACCACATGATCATCTCCATAGATGCTGAAAAAGCATTTGACAAAATTCAGCATCCATTCCTGATTAAAACTCTCAACAAAATGGGTATAGAGGGCAAGTACCTCAACATCATAAAGGCTATATATGACAAACCCACAGCTAACATCATACTTAACGGCGAGACGCTGAAAGCTTTTCATCTAAGATCGGGAACAAGACAGGGATGCCCACTCTCTCCACTGTTATTCAACATAGTACTGGAGGTCCTAGCCACAGCAATCAGACAAAACAAAGACATACAAGGCATCCAGATTGGTAAAGAAGAAGTCAAATTGTCACTATTTGCAGATGACATGATACTGTACATAAAAAACCCTAAAGATTCCATTCCAAAACTACTAGAACTAATATCTGAATTCAGCAAAGTTGCAGGATACAAAATTAACACACAGAAATCTGTTGCTTTCCTATACACTAATGATGAACTAACAGAAAGAGAAATCAGAAAAACAATTCCATTCACAATTGCATCAAAAAGAATAAAATACCTAGGAATAAACCTAACGAAGGAAGTGAAAGACCTGTACTCTGAAAACTACAAGACACTCCTAAGAGAAATTAAAGAGGACACTAACACATGGAAATGCATCCCATGCTCTTGGCTAGGAAGAATAAATATTGTCACAATGGCTATACTACCTAAAGCAATCTACAGATTCAATGCAATCCCTATCAAACTACCAACAGCTTTCTTCAATGAACTGGAACAAATAATTCTGAAATTCATATGGAACCACAAAAGACCCCGAATAGCCAAAGCAATCCTGAGAAGGAGGAATAAAACAGGGGGAATTACGCTCCCTGACTTCAAGCTCTACTACAAAGCCACAGTAATCAAGACAATTTGGTATTGGCACAAAAACAGACCCACAGACCAGTGGAACAGAATAGAAAATCCAAACATTAACACAAACATATACAGTCAATTAATATTTGATAAAGGAGCCTTGGATATACAATGGGGAGATGACAGCCTCTTCAGCAGCTGGTGTTGGAAAAACTGGACAGCTACATGTAAGAGAATGAAACTGGACTACAGTCTAACCCCATGCACAAAGGTAAACTCAAGGTAGATCAAAGACTTGAATGTAAGTCATGTAACCATAAAACTCTCAGGAAAATACATAGGCAAAAATCTCTTGGACATAAACATGAGCGACTTCTTCATGAACATATCTCCCCGGGCAAGGGAAACAAAAGCAAAAATGAACAAGTGGGACTATATCAAGCTGAAAAGCTTCTGTACAGCAAAGGACACCATCAGTAGTACAAAAAGACATCCTACAGTATGGGAGAATATATTCATCAATGACGTATCCGATAAGGGGTTGACATCCAAAATATATAAAGAACTCATGCACCTTAACAAACAAAAAGCAAATAATCCAATTAAGAAATGGGCAGAGGACATGAATAGACACTTCTCCAAAGAAGAAATTCAGATGGCCAACAGGCACATGAAAAGATGCTCCACATCACTAATCATCAGAGAAATGCAGATTAAAACCACAATGAGATATCACCTCACACCAGTGAGGATGGCCAACATCCAAAACACAAACAACAACAAATGTTGGCGAGGATGTGGAGAAAATGGAACCCTCCTAACACTGCTGGTGGGAATGCAAATTAGTTCAACCATTGTGGAAAGCAGTATGGAGGTTCCTCAAAAAACTCAAAATAGAAATCCCATTTGACCCAGGAATCCCACTCCTAGGAATTTACCCTAAGAATACAGCAGCCCAGTTTGCAAAAGATAGATGCACCCCTATGTTTATTGCAGCACTATTTACAATAGCCAAGAAATGGAAGCAACCTAAGTGTCCATCAGTAGATGAATGGATAAAGAAGATGTGGCACATATACACAATGGAATATTATTCAGCCATAAGAAGAAAACAAATCCAGACATTTGCAACAACATGGATGGAGCTAGAGGGTATTATGCTCAGTGAAATAAGCCAAGCCGAAAAAGACAAGTATCAAATGATTTCACTCATATATGGAGTATAAGAACAAAGAAAGAAACTGAAGGAACAAAACAGCAGCAGACTCAAAGAACCCAGGAACGGACTAATAGTTACCAAAGGGAAAGGGACTGGGGAAGATGGGTGGGAAGGGAGGGATAAGAGGGAAAAGGGGGCATTATGATTAGCAGACATAATGTTCGGGGGGCACGGGGAGGGCAGTACAACTCAGAGAAGACAAGCAGTGATTCTATAGCATCTCACTATGCTGATGGACAGTGACTGTAATGGGGCTGGTGGGGGGGACCTGATGAAGGGGGTAGTTTAGTAATCATAATATTGCACATGTAATTGTAGATTAATCATCTAAAATAAATTATTTTAAAAAATCATATGAATAATCATAGTTGACTTGATTGATTATAGTAACTGAATTAGTTTCTCTGATATGACTGCCTTTGCATTGCTCACCTTGTGAGAACTTGTTCACTATGTTCCTTGCATTGTTCACCTTGTGGGAGCTTGTTCACTGTATTGGAACTTGTTCATTATGCTCCAAAAGATTGGAGACTGTTGAGAACTAAGCTTGGAGTTGATTTAAAAAAAAAAAAAGTACACATATGTTTACAGCAATGCTGTCTGGGAAAGTTCTAGACTGGAGAAAGAAGAGGATGAAGAGAAGGCGTCCATTAGCATTTCTCTGGGTAAACACACTGTAGTGTAGCCACACAGCACAAGGCAAGCTACACAACATCACAACACAAAGCTGGCACAGCAACACTGAGCCAAGGGGCAACTGCCTACATGGACACACTCACGATCCCATTGTGCCAGATGCAATGAACTGATGGGAGAGAAACTACAGCAGTGGTCACTCTTGGGGACAGTGACTGGGGTGTGCTGATAAAATTCTATATCTTGATTTGGGTGGTAGTTACATGACTGTGCTACTTTGTCCAAATTCCCATTTTCATAATCTGGATGTGTGTGCATTTTATTGGAAAGTTTGAGAGACAAATAAAAATATACTACAGTAAAAGCTGCATCTCTTCAGAACAGACTGCCTGTGAAGTGTCGGAGTGTATGCTTTCCTAACACACCTGCCCACCCTTGAACCAAGGTTTCCCATTTCTCCAGCAGCGACAGAGAATCCCTGAGTGGAGCATCCAGGAGACACTAAACTGAATTCCAAATCTTGCTTTGACAATAAAGTCCTTCAGACGGCGTCTGTATTCACAACAGGAAGGAAAGAAAAATGGAAGCTGAAGAGATTAAATCTATTTAGACTTAGTTTTTCTTATTTGTTGGGTAAAGAGGTACACAAAACAGGAAAAGGTCTATTTTCTACAACATTTGGAGTTGGCTATTAGAGTAGAGACAGATAAGGCAAGACTCCGTTATTTTGAAGGATAAAGAAATGCAACATCTACACAAAGTAACTCACAGATTGGGAGAAACACTGAGAGGCCAAGAAAAGAACTAATGAAGGCCACCATAATCCTTACTTAGCTTTACATCTTAATGGCTCCAAGCTGTCCTCACAGCATTGTCCCTAAAACTCAATTCCACAAAGCTCTATTAGAACAGCCTTGCTGGCCCTATAAACAGTAATTTTACCTCCTGATTTGTTTTTCTCTTTGATCATCCACTCTCATGCTCTGCTGCATTTCTATGTTTTCAGAGTGTAAGTTTATATTCATTGTCTTCATAAAAGCCTTTCCAGCACATGGCCATAAAAATACGGTGCATTGGAAATACCATCTCCTCTGTGGCCTCATCTTTGCTTTCCCACGGCTTCCCTCGTTAATTTACCTGATACAGTTGCTCCTGTTCAGGGTGTCCGTGAATACTGGTGATGGTGATAACAGTGCTAAGAAAGGCTTGGAGTGTAGGACTGACCTGAATTCTACATGTTCCAAAATTCTGCCTATTATCTTCCCTTTCTTCATCTGTTAGGGTGTTCATGTAAACGTGTGAACTGGACCAGAACACACCACCACAGAATAGGAACACATTGGCATAAGGCTTATGTGGAGCTCAGGACAACTGAGAAGCAGCAGATACCAGAAAAGCTCTCTGGCCTGTCCCCCAAGTTCCCATCCCTGGAAATCCCCCAATTCCAGCTGTACTGATGTTGGGCTTTGAGACACTTCCTGCTCTGGTTAAAACAAGTCCAGTGGCCAACAAAGTACCCACCACACTTTAACTCCCATGGCTGCACCACCCAAACCTGCTACACAAGGGCTCTGAGGAAAAGGCAGTTACAGTGTTTGCCCATTTCAGTTCTTAGAGGCCGAAATGCGAGGCTCTATCTTCTTACAAACTCCTACAAAAGGTGAACTTCTACGCCAGCCCAGAGTGACTCACAACCATCCGTCAGAGCACAAGCAAACGCAAGGCTTCCCCTTGGCCTCCCGTTACACTGGGATACGTGCTCACTTTCTCTTTCATCTCTAGACCAAGGGATTGCTCAGTCAGCCTACTGACTCACTTTTTTATTACATTTTAAATTATGAGGCATATACTGCTCAGAACCCACAGCCTATTTATTGTATTTTTTATATTCTGAAAGGAAAGAAAACTTTGTATAACCCTTTGGTTTACTGGTGAACTACCTTACAATTCTTAAATTTATTTTCCAGTTAATGCACACAACAATCTCTATAGCAACCCTTCAGAACTTTGAAGATCTTCAGATCCTTAAATTTAAAAAAGCAAAGCTATTATTCCAAGTTTTTAAAAGACCTTGTGCAGAAGACTATCATCTAAATGGTGATCCAAGGCAAAAGAATTACATATGTAGGCAGAAAATGGGATTTTCTGCATACCCCAAAATATGGCAAAATACTTGAGATGTATCTTTTCAAATCTTTTAAAAATAATGACAATAAGCTAATATAAATTTTTCTATATATTTTTACAGTATGCCTAATAATTACAATTTTAATCTCAATTTATTTTGACAATTTGGGGAAGTGTTTTTTAAAGCATACAGAAACAAAGATCCAAACACAAATATCAGCCTTTTGAAATATTTATGTTCAGCCTTGTAAGTATTTTGAAGTTAACCTTAACCTTAGGCATGTTATTCATGCTATTAAGTATCATTCAAAAACAGGGGGTCTTAGTTGCCAGGCTCTAGTACATAATTCATTTTATTATGCCCTTTTTTAGATTTTAAGGGGTTTCCCATTTTTTGCTACTATAAATATCTGTCCATGTCTGATTATGTTCTGGAGCTGGTACAGCCTCTTACAAAGGCTCAGCTGACTGGATTCCCACCAGTCAAGTAAGAAAGAGCCCATGTGGCCACATCACTGATAATTGGACTTCTTTCTTTTTCTGTGAACACAGACTTTCTCCTAAATACCAGCATGCTTTGAATCTGTGTGCTCAGATTCATGTGCCTGTATGGTGATCTGCAGGAACTATAAAAGAAAGCAGTTTCTGACTGAACACTGGATTTCCTGAGCCAAAATTCAGGTTTGCTGGGAGATAGGTGGTGGGATTTGAAAATGATTTAATCAAAAACATATCCCATTTTTCAAGGCCCAGTTAGAATCTACATACCTGTGATATTCACAGTGAATGGCTCCCTCCTCGTCATCTCTATTCCACAGGGGGAAAGTTTCAGCCTGCCCACATTATCAGAGGAACCCACAGGGGACCACCTCCTCAAGGCCCAGCACTCCCACCGCCTCTATCCCGAGCACACAGCAGAGGCCCTGGATGGTCAACACAGAGGCCGAGTGCAGCTGAGGAACATTTCTGCCAGACCTTTCCAAGACATGGAACTTAAAAAGAGACAGGCACCATCTGACTACTGAAGAACTGGTGTCAGGGACCGAGCAAGGTGCCGGGCATTTCAGGTGGCTCTAACACAGCATACAAGCAGTAGGACAACTCAGGAAGCCAGGTCCACCCTCGGGCTGGGAGGACGAAGGAGGAGATGGGGGAGGCAGGGCTGCAAGCCCCGTGGAGGGGCCCAGCTGGCCTGGGAGTGTGGGAGGGGCACGAGGGAGGGAATGTCCTTGGCGCACCCCCGGGAGCCTGTGCTCACTGCCTGCTGCCTCCACACCCACAGCATCCAGGACCCACAAACCCCACAGGAGGGCTGGCAAAGGGAAATCTCAGAGAAGAGCTTGGCTGTGGGCTTGGAGCCGAGGGATGAAGCCTCATGGTGCAGAAAGGCTACCATCAGTCTGGGAAATGCTGCAGTCCACATATCTCAGAGCAGTGGCAACAGGTACACGGAAATTTTAAAGTTCATTAAAATAAAAGTGTGTAATTACCAAGGTGGTTAAGGTAGAGTTAACTCTCCTCAGCAATACATTACAAAAGAACTAATAAATAAATTTAAAAAGGCAAAGTGTGCCGTTGAAGACCTTGAACTTGGTTTCAGGAAAGATTTGTTCCCAAACCATGGAAAGCAGACCAGATATCCCATAGAGACAGAATTGCTCAGAGGTTCCTCAGCTCCTTATTTGGAGGTGACCTTGCCAGTGGCACCCTTTCTGCTGGATGTGCCTCTAAACATTGTCACCTCTCCCTGGCTTCTCTTCTTTTCGTTTTTTGGCCAATCAGCCTCCTGAGCCTTCGGGGAGCACCCCAGGGGAGCCCACCCATCCCCAATCCTACACAGGGGCCCCTGCAAACCCTCTCCTTCCCTGGCGGTCCTGACCTCCCTGTGCACAGGGTCCCCATAGGGCCTGGCTGCTCTTGGGTGAGCAGGCCCAGCCCTGGCGTCTCCCCACAGGCTGCAGTGGAAAGTGGGGGTCGGCATCAGACTTCACTAGGAAGCACACCATGGGGGTTCCCAGGGGCAGCACGGGCCTGCAGGGCTCTGCCTCTAACCCAGGTCCTCCCCCCAGTCCGCACATCACGTGACACATGGTTCCCGGAGCAGGCACCCCAGTGTGATGTGGCCTCCTGCCACCCTCATAAAGGACACAGAGATTTGAAGAAAGTTAGTGAGTTGGGAGATGCCAGTGGGTACTATTCACATGACCTCTCACCTTAAATACATTTCCTGAATTGCGCTGAACTCATGGCATTTAAGGGTTTGGAAGCTGTCCACCCCAATGTCAGTGGACTGCTGGCCTGGCCAGGCAGTGCCCTCGTGTGGGCTGGGTCCTAACCCTCACTCCAAAAACACACTAATGGCTTTTGTTTTTTTACGAAAATGCCTTTCACTAGGGAAGCTCCTACAGGAGAAACAGCACTTCACTGGCAGTTGAAGCCAGTGTTTATTTCAGAGGTCTGTCTCTACAGAAAGGCAGGTTATCTCGGACTCTAAAGACCAGAGGCATTCAAACAAGGGACATTAACAAAGCATTTACTTAATCAAAAAGGACTTTAGAGGTCTCCAGTTGTGAGAATGTGAGGTTTTTGCTCTAGGGCATGGTACGTGATAAAGGTGTACACCAGCCAGCTTGGTGAGGGTGCTTACCAGAGACCCCGGGACTCTCACAGGGATGGGACAGTATGAGCCCTCCGGGAAGGAGGCCCTGGGCCTCAACTGCAACAAGATGCCTGGTTCCTGGTCAGCACTATGGTCTGGCACGTGCTATGGGCTGGAATGGGTCCCCCTGAATGCACACATAGAACCCCAGTTCCAGGACAATTGTGTTTGGAGCGGGTGCCTTCAGGGAGGTGATGAAGGCTGAAGGTGAAGTGAGGTCCTTAGCGTGGGCCTATCAGCAGGCCTGGTGTCTTGCAGGCTTTACAGTAAGAGACCTTGATAACTGTGTTTTAAAAAAGAACCATGAGAACATGTCATTTTAATTTTGACTTCAAATAAACAGCTTCTGGGACAGAAGGCTCTCTGCTCAGGGTTCTGTGTTTCTGATGTGGAAACTGTGCTGCACAGTGATCTGAGGAGAGAGGGAATGGTTCGGGTGCTGGCCACCTTCCTGTGCTGACCCAGGGAGACAACCCCAGGGAAGGACTAGTCCCTCATTCCACACAGCTGTCCTGCTGCTGAACGCTCTTCACGACATTCCCGTGTGCTTTCCCACACACAGCAGAACCAGCTACAGTGGAAGTGGAAGTGTGCATAACCACTTGGCTTTTTAAACCAAGGGCTTACTAACAAAGCAGCTCATGGGAACAACCCCGCCCTCCAAGCTTCCCTGTGCCTCCGGTGAAGTCCCGTCCTGGGGAGAAAAAAACGACTTCAGAAAGCCACTCAGGGACATCGGTACCCCTGCGTTCCTTAAGCACCCTCAGGTTCTTTATTAGAGTCTCATGGTTCTTAAGAAATGGGAAAATCCCCTTCCTACTCCATGGGAGGAGTTTCCAAGTAATCATCTCTACCCAGCTCATAAATACCCCCTCAGACTCCATCTACTCACCCTAAAAGGCTTGTTGCTGAGAGCACCAAGGTTGTTCCAGGTGCGCTTTTTCTTCACATAACCAAATTCTGAAGCTGCTTTTTAATTCTTGAAATTGGTTTGGGGCTAAAGGTTTCTGCTCAGGTAACTCTGAAAATTCTTACATCTACTAGTTCGAAAATAGAACCAAAACCCACTCTTTTATCGAGAAGGGCCTATGCTCTTAATTTTTGCCAGCTTTATTGAGGTATATTTGAAAAATAAAACTGTGTACATTTACAGTGCATACAGTGCTTTCACGGACATGCATGCTGAGCAATGATCGCCGCGATCAAGCCAATTAACACACCCACCCCCTTGCAGAGGCACCTTCTGGGGGGTGTGGTGCTTACACATGAGATCTACCTCTCAGGAAACCAAGTGCACAATGGGGTATGTTAACATAGTCCCCACGCTGCACTCTGCACCCCCAGGACTTACTCCTTTTACAGCTGGAAATCTGCACCTTGACCTACACTCCCCATCCCTGCCCCTAGCCCCTGGGGACCCCCATTCTAACCTGTTTCTATGAGTTTGACTTTTTTTAAGATTCCACATACAAATGAGATCACACAATGTTTGTCTTCCTCTGTCTGACTTAGCCTAACACCCTTGAGGTCACTCCATGTCACAAATGGCAGGACATCCTTTTTTTTATGACTAATATTCCATCATGTCTATACTACATGCCTATGCTTTTAATTTTATGTGACAATATCAGGGATAAAACTGTAAAAGAAATCAAAGAAAGCTATAGATGTCAAAGTGCTAAAATCACTAGGGAAGGGGATTTTTCAATTCAATGGCCAGGTTAGAGTAAAAGGATGGTTTCCATCAAATGAAAATGAACAGTCACAGAATCATTTTACCAGAAGGCTCGTTGGTCTGAAAAATCTTAATCAGAGTTCTTTCCTCCCATTTGATTTAAAATCCTGTTTTACTCTAAATTACCTTATTCACTTTAATATGACTGATATTAATACAAATCCCAGACATATGTAATGCCAGCTAAGTTAGGGTGTGTTGCTAGAATAAAGTCTGAATAATATGTAAGTCATATACAGACCACACAACTTGGTGGTCAGAATGACTGGTTTATAATTTGGGAAATCAGCATTATAATTTGGGAAAGATAGTCACAGTCCCAGAAATCTATTTTTGATAAAATTGGCCTTAATTTTTCCAGAAAATAAAATTCTATTGTGTGTCACTCTACATCCCTTTTAAAAGTTAGAACAATGGTCTTTAAAAAATTTATAAATGAATTTGTATTTCTCATGATGATTTTTTCTATCAATAACTTATAGAATGCTATGGTCACCTTGTTCAGCTTTGTGGTTTTACAAAAAGATGAATTTTTAAATAATCTTCTATGCACGGTATTCCAGAGAGAGATATATACACATATATTACAGTAAATAAATGTGTTGCCAAAAATCCACCAAGTTGATATAGACTACTGAAGTCCAGAGTTGTTCACCTGTTTGGATGGTAACAACCCTGTGCCTCTCTTTTAACCACCAGGAAGGCCGAGTAAATCATTAAAGCATTACAGGAGTGAGTATTCCTCATGCGGTCCTGCTAGTTTTCACCCACCCATCCGACTCTCCACACAGTGGTTCCCAAGGTCTAGTTTTTGCCATAGGCTACAAAATAAGCTGATCATATAAGAGATTTTGGAATAAAAACTTCCAACAAGAAAATTAAGACTCTATGGAATTTATAAGCCAAATGTAAAAAACATTGCTTTCTATTTCTACAATGTATCTCTCTTTTAGATACTATGCCAGTTTTCTACTCTAGGCAAATTGTATTTATTTCTTGTTCTGCAATGAGCACATATAATAGAAAGTGTCATTCCTAAAGAGATCTCTGTACTTCTTTCCCAACATTACCAAGAGACAGCCATCCTGGTCTCGTTTCAGTCTATGTTGACAGCTAAATGCAACTAATATTCTTTAATAGTTGGCCAAGCTGAGATAAACTGATATTCTTTGATTCATAACAACCTGGCTTTTGAACAAACATGCAAAAATCTAAATAAAATATTCGTCAATCAAATCCAGGAGGGCATTAAAAGAACATCATAATCAAGTAGGGTATGTCCCAGAAGTAGAGGAATGACTCGGCATTAAAAAATGTAACAGCATAATTGATAAATCAAGGGGAAAGAAACATGGTTCTTAATAGATACCAAGAAGCATTAAATTCAAGACATATTCTTGATAACCCTTCAGAACTAGAACTCAGAAGAAATGTCTTTAGCATAAGGAGATCTTACCAGGACTCCACGGCAGACATGATATTTAATGTGAAATCTGGCCAACAA
This sequence comes from Smutsia gigantea, assembly GCA_032199065.1. Lineage (NCBI taxonomy): Eukaryota > Metazoa > Chordata > Mammalia > Pholidota > Manidae > Smutsia > Smutsia gigantea. The sequence continues at coordinate 140,630 of JAVSCE010019651.1, forward strand.
TCATCATCAAGTCACTCACTTTCCTAGAGATACAAGTACACACACACGTGTGTGCTCACACAGATGCACAATGCATGCATGCACATACCTGCACATACAGGTACACGCACACACCCTCACTCATAGTAGCTGCTGCCAATGGAGCCTCTGGAACCCAGGGGAAGCAGCTGAGAGAGCCTAATTCTCCCCTTGAAGGTTGGGTTACTGCTTTTATTATTTTACATGAATGCATTTTATGTTCCTATGTAATTAAAATACACACTTTTTCTCAAAATCAAGGAAAATACTGCACTTCCTCAATGAAATCAAGTGCACAAGTAAACATGCGCAGAGCCCTCCTGAGGACCAGGCTCCAGGGCCCTGAAGGGACACACCAAGGACAGAATCCACCACAAAAGCCTGCTGGTACCACATGTTAGGGAGCCCTGAGCGTGCTGGCAGACCCTCCCAGACCCTGACACCCGTCTCAGTCTAGTCACTGCAGAGCCCGGAAGTGTCCCACCCCCTCCCTGCCTTCTCCCCCAAGAAGGCGGTGCTGAGTGTCAGCCCTTCATGATGACGCCTCCCTATCCCAAGGCTGGGAGGAGACTCCGCACTGGTTGCCATGGTTACGATGTCGCGGAGGCCGGTCTGGCCCCTGCAGCACTTCCTAGCTCCTGTGAAGACCTGGCAAGGACGATCCTTATGTCTCAGGACCACGTGCAGCTGCTGTTCAGGAGACGTGGGCTCTGTTTTGATGTGATGGACACACTAGCTCGTAGAATTGACCTGCCCCAGTATTCGAGCCACGCTCAGTCTAGGTGCTCGGCCCTTCTCAAGCCCAGCAGCATTCTGAATGTTTGGGCCACTTCTGCTCTTCTGTTTTACACTTGGCTTCCCTTTGAATGTGAACTCCTAGCTCTGAGCTGCCTTTTATGTTTCTGAATAAGGGACAAATAAGAAGTAAGGGAACTGCAAGGCCATACATACATAGAGATAAAACATACATACATTGAAGTCTCTCGTCATCTGCTTCTACAGACAGCCCCTTAAGCCAATGGGGAGTGGGGCACATCTGTTGCTTACAAATATTAATCACAGCTAACGGACTAAAGCTTCAGCCATGCTGTCTATGCCAGCTCGCAGATGTCACGTGATGCACCCCACACAGCACATGAGCTCGCTAGCAACGATCATAATCAGCAACCCCATGGGTGGCTATCCTTACTTCATTTTACAAACGTGGGCCTGAGGGTCAGAAAGCCAGTAGTCTGCTGACTCCAGGATTAGCACTTTAGACTGTAAATCTAGACTGCTCTGGTGGGGGATGGGAGGGGTGCCCTTGCCACAGATAATGCTCCTTTCCCATCACAGCAGCATCACTATCACCACATAAAAAAACACACATTTACAGGAAACGCAAAAGATGCCAAAGATCACATCTAACTGTCATCTCAGTTGCAAACAACAGTTTAGCTGATTTGAGAAAATGGGATAAAATTGAAATCAACAGAGCAGGTGTCTCACTGCCTAGGAGCTCTGATGATACATTCATGCTGTACACAGGTCGCTTGGAGAAAGTGACTCTCCATGGTGACAATGAGATACTTCTCCCAGTGTTCTATGAAACCTCGTTAGAATTAGAGCTTTGTGAGGGGTACTTTCCTGAGTACTGAGCATAAAATTGCCTTTAATTTTTTTATCAGTTTTACTTTTCTAAGAGCATCTTAAACATGGCTCCAATTTTCATGTCTGTACACAAAGATAAGACATGTCCACAATATGGGGTTCAGGTTTGTTCTGGCATGTGGGTACTAAAAACACGACTCTGCTACTTGCCAGAGCACGTCAGCATGCCAGGAGGAGCAGCCTTGAGGCCCACATACATGGGCCAGCCTGACTCGGTGTTTCTGATATTTTCCCCCATGTGTAAATTGCCTTATGCTCTCAGGGTTCACTTCCAGTTTAGATGGACCCAGAACAACTTGTAAAGATGATATTCTGAACTCTTTGAAAACAATTAGCTCCTAACACTCTCCTATCAGGGATGATTCGGGCTTGTTGAGTTATTTCCAGACTCTAGAAAAAGTTAAAATTCTGATGTTTCAAGATTTTGACACATGCTCCTAAGTGTATAGAACACAAGTAGCTAACCATAAAGATCTCCAGCTACTCCTATTTAAAAAGGCAAAAATATAAAGAATCTTTTTTAATGACAGAAAAATGGTTTTTTAAAGTACACACGGTTTATTCATTATTGAAGAACTGGACAAGGAATTCACACCCTAGGTCTCTTAGATCAGACCCCATACTAAGCCTCCATGGCTCGTGAGCCCAACTCCCCTGCTAGAGCCACGCTCAGCACTCCTCAGCACACCACCCGGTGGGCGCATCAGAGCAGGTCTCAGGTGGGCTCCACCCGTGTCTGAAAACTGCTGTTCTGGGTTTCATGGTACACCAGCCCCTTCATCTTTGCCTCCTTGGGACCCGTCACCATCGGTTCCTGTACAGAAAGGAAAAAGAAGGCCCTGGGGCACCTGCACCTCTGAGCCAGCCCCTAAACAAGTGCCCCTGAAGGGCAGTGCCATGTCCCTCTCATCCAGCAGGACAGCAGAGCGTGCGGCCACCATATGGGTGTGCAAAGGCCAGGACAGGAGGCTCACAGGTGAGCAGGTAGCTGTGTCTTCTGGAAGAGCTGGCCTGAGGAGGATGCCCACTTCTCGGGACCACCTGACCTCTTCTCTGGATGTGGCAGTGACCTCCCTGCAGGCCACTCCTCAACTGTCCCCCAACCCTCTCTGGGTGCAGACACAGGGCGTCTCCCCATGATGACAGCCGCGAGAGCAGGATTCACATGGGTGGCCCAGCCTGTCTGTGAGGCCTTCCTGTGGCTGCTCTGCCTTGAGCCCTGCTTCCTTCCCAGAAGTGCCCTTGTCCAACCTCCAGTCCCTCACCCCACCCAAGAGGCAGAATCAGCTGGAGATGCTCTGACACCCTTTGCAAAGTAAAGCCCAGGCCTGGCTGCCGCCTTTCTGTCCCCAGTGCAGGCCTGGCTCTTCCAGGGCCTGCTGTCGTCTCTGTCTCTTTTGCCCTTTGCCCCTCCTCCACCTGCTCCTGCTCTGACCTAAGCTCTCCCTGCCCCCGGGCTGGGCTCCTCACTGTCACAGACTCTGTCTTCCTCCCAGCTGCTCACTGGGCCCCAGCACTGGCTGCCCTGCCCCCGGCTGTCTCCTCCGCAGAGCAGCCTCCCAGGAACATGCATCCTTGCCTCCTGGCTTCCATCCCCACATGGGGAGCTGCTGAACTGCCCAGGGTAGTGAAGCACCCAGGCACCCTTCTCCAAGACACCAGAATGCCCCCCAGGACACCGTCCACCTCATAAGGAGATGCAGGATCACTGATCTGTGACTAGCCCTCCCTCATTGAGCTTGGGAGCTAGAAGCAGGTGGCTCTGCACAAAACTGCCTCGCAGCCAAGAGCATGCAACTCAGGTGCTTAAGGCAGTCATGTTAGAGTTCACAGAGTGATGAGGTAGCTCAGGCACAGGGGGTTCCATTTGTCCAGGACACACGCCTCAGCAGCGCTCACAGCCCCTCCTGTACCTGTGCGAGCAACTGAATGAGCAAACCATGAGCGTCAGTGACGCCCACGGGCACACGGATGGAAGGCAGCTCTGAATCTCCCAGTCACCCATGAATGTCTATATGCCGGGCAGAGTGGGGCTGCCACATGCCATGGGATTCCTTTCCTTAATGTAGGGGCAGGTGTCAGGACAATGTCCTGAGGACACAAATCATGAATGTGTGACAATGTCAGGACACGGGTGGCGGGTGGACCGGGAACCAGAAGGAAAGACAGGTGACATCCAGGCAGGCCCTACGAACGGGAACCACTATCATGCTCTTCATGGGTGCTGTTTAGGAGGAAAAACAGCAACATGCTTGTACATGGGGAAGGCCTCCAAAGTCTTTGTGCTAAAATCTTTTGAGAGAAAGAGTGCATAGTCGGGGCATTCAGAGCCCATCTGCTGCCACACGTCTGAGGGGCCACACGCATGTCTAAGTGCAGGGTCTATGGCATCACGTGGTCCAGGAACTCACCAGCTTGGCATGAATATCCAACTCTGGTGCTGAAGTCATTACACAATAAAACCACAGGCTGCCAGAGCCAGGAGGGTCAGGATGCTGGTGCCTGTCTCCCTTCAGACCCAGGGTCCTCCCTGTACATCCTGCCCCCAGCCTCAGGCCCTGGAGCCCAGTGGGCAGTGAAGCCCCAGGGGTGGCCTCTGCTCTGCAATGATTTGCTTCCAATTCCCAGACACCTTCTATTGTACTGAGTTACATCTGAGCATAGCAGGCCATAGCTTGTGCGTCAAAGACGCACAAATGAATCAAAGTGCATTCTTAATACACAGCCATTCTTTTAATCTAGTAAAACATAAAAACATAAATCACCTTGCTTTTACATTACATTTGAGTCAGACTATAGGACAAGAGGAAATGGCCCAGGTTTTCAAGAGCCAGGCTAGTTTCATTTTGCTGGATAAAATGGAAGTAAGTGTTACCCTGAATTCAAACAAAATGTGGAGCTATTTATTACTGCACAGCTCACAGGATAAGGAAACACAGAAATGTAGAGACCACAACAGCTGGAAAGCAAGTATAATGCTATTATAGGAAATTCCATTTCAGGTAATGGAAGAAACTCATTTCTCCATGAGAAAACATTTGATCAAGAGGCAGTATTCATCAGGGATGGAGAAGAATTTCCATTCTGAAGCTCCGACCAAAACATTCTGGAGCCTGACCATCCCAGGAGACATGTATTTACATATCTCTCGGGGGATTTTGTAAACTGCAGTAGTGGTGACAGATGATGTCCATAGGAAGCTGTGGAGTAGCCCCATGTGGTCACATCTGAGGCCACAGGCAGGAGTAGGATAATGCAGTGGATCTCGGAGAGTGTGCCCATGTGTCACAGGGCCAGGAACTCCTGCATGGAGTGACCAGGAACTGGGATGTGGGTCAGAACCAGGGCGCACTGAAAGTCAACAAGCTAAGAACCCACCCGGCAGGGCTGTCAGAGGATGAAGACATGGCAGCTAGGAATGGGATTAAGTCTGGGAGCCACGCACTCAGCTCTCACTCTGTAGGGCTGGCTGTCCATAAATGAGATGCCGTGACCAAAAGAGAGAAGACATCAGTGTGTGGAAGCTTCAGATGGTGAGAGCCCACCCAGGCTTCAGAAAGAACAGAATCACACCTTCATGCATAATGTCTCTGAAGGCTTTGGTATCAACTTCAAGGTAATACAGATAATATGGTCAACAAATCCAATCCGTGATTATGCACACTGAGTGATGGGACACAGGAAAATGTGCTGATAATTGCTGAATAATGCAGCTGGCATTACAGGCCTAACCTTTTAGACAGAGAGCAGACATCCTGCCTCCCAGAATTGGGAGGATTCCTGGGTACAAATGTGCAGGGCCAGGACTAGGCTGCTGTCAGCGGGCCAGCCAGTGATCCCTGAGCCTGCCTGGCTCCCCAGTAGGGCTCCCCTGGGGCTGGCATCTCCTTTCTGAGGGGGGCTCCTCCTCCAAGACCGAGGGGTTGGCCCCCGAGGGCCCTGGAATGAACTTCACTGACACACACCTTCAGGGCCTTAAACTCCTCATAATCAGGAAGGTGGCAGTTAGAGCCACTTGCAGCTCGGGGTAGTGCTGACTGATCCCTAAGCAGGGAGAGGAAATTAAGCACCAATTTCTTTTTAAATGCATGGTCCCTCCATCAAAAAATAGCAGGAAAAACAGTATCTTTTCCTGTTCTTCAGAGCAACTTGGAAACATATGGTTAGTCATCTCATGTCTGTTTCAGAGGAAACAACTCTCTTATGAAAAAAATTAATTCTACACAAACTGGAGAGAATGGAGTTGGTATACAGAGGAAATGGTGACCTTAGTTCCTCACATTGTTATTGGTGAATGTAATGATTTACAGTCTCGAAGAGAAACCCTCTCAGGTTATATTCCAAGGGTTGGGGAGAGGGAGGGAGAGGAGTTGAGAGAGAGATTGGCCAAGGGTGGGGAAGACAGACGAAGATGAATGTGGTACCATTTCTACTATTTTTGACTTTAGGAACAAACTAAAGGTAATTTTGTAAATCATCTGAAAGTCCCCTTGGGTTTATGATTTAGCATTTCTCCAGGTTTTAGCCCAAATATATGACACTTTAATATTTACCTTTTAGAATTGCCAAAGGTCACAGGCATGTGGTCTGAGAAAACAGCACGAGCCGCATTCTGTACTGGGACACATCAGGCTTGATGCACTGTGACCTGGTCCCCAGGCTGACTGACGATGCTTCCCTAGTGTCCTGAAGAGAAAGGACCCTTCCCCCCTATGGGGATTGAAAAGCAAAGCCTAAAGGTACCACTGTATGAAATTTATAGTAATGGAAAACATTGCCCTTATGTTTTTCTTACACTTTGGGATACAAGTCACTTTTAACTGAAATTGCTACAAAGCTTGATTAATGGGGATGCCTTTTGGTTCCTAAGTCAAGAGTGCTCATTCAAAGATTCCAATCTGATACCTTGTCTCTAAACTATCTGATAGTTCAGACAGAAAGTTTTCAGTTACTCAAATGCATCTGAAAACTTACTGGCTCCAGTTTGTGTAAGAGTCTGAGGCTACCATCGAGTGGAGTCCAACCCTCTCTGCCGACGACACTCTACCTGCCGCGCCAGAAAACAGCTCCCAGGGCACAGCGCTCTCAGAAAGGCCATCGCTCCCCTCCCCGGGCTTGTCTGGTGTAATTTAGAGCCCAGCAAACCTCTGCTATAAGGTGAGGTACGGGACCGGTCAGGGGAAGTAGAAGAGCAGACAGCCACATAGCTACAGCGTGCGCCAGCGCCCCCACTTTCCAGCCCAGCACCCGAGGCTATCTGCATGTCCCCTGCCACCACCCCTCTCCACCCAACATGTGATGGGCATGGGTTTGGGGTGACTTAAGAACTGATGAGCACAAACACTGAGAAATGCACTTGACATCGTGAGATGAAGTGTCCCGTGTCTGACAGAGATGCCAGCAGGCCAGGGAGATGAGTGAAAACTTTCTAGGTAAATACTCTGGGTATGAAAATGTTTTGCTGCTGCTAAGAACCTTATGTCACGTCAACAACTGTGGCCTAAAAATTATTTCTACAAAAGATCGGGAACCTGCTACAGTGTGTGTCATTCTGCAAATTGAAAGCCTCCAACCAGGAAGGCATAGCATTTAGATAGAGTGTGAAATAAGAGGCCAAATTTGTTTTTAATTTGCTAATCAGTGCTTAAATGTAAAACTACACATTTTTAAAAAGTGGAACTAATTATCAAATGTTAGGAGAAAAGCCCATCATACAGCTTTCTATGAAATAGCTACACACCCACATGGTTCTCTATGTGCATGCTTGCAAAAATTATTTAACACCACTCAAACAATCGTTCTACATAAACACAACTCTGTTCCTCACAAAATAAAACTTACTGGAGATGTCTGTGTCATCTCAAGGAAACAAATTCTTTGGAAAGATGTGGTTACTGTGAGGAGCAATACAATGAGGGGCTCACCGGGGCACTGCTTTTCTGCCTTAGCTGAGGTCCAGAAAGGGTCTCATTGCACAGTGCATGTGCATGCCCTCCAAATGTTCTCAGTCCCAGGGTGAGTGACCCACACTGAAGGAGGCCCTGGGTGGTAAGCTGCGGCTCCTGGCTGCTGCCTGCAGCTCCTGACTTCTGTTTGGGGTTCAGAATCCCATTTACTGATCAAAAAGCAAGAAGCCACTTTAGTACCATTGGCTGCCATTTGCACAATTTAGTCTCTTTCCCTGACACTGTTTCTGGATTATAATGAAGCCATTTGTCCCAGGCAGGAGCTCTGCCTTGAAAATGAATGAGGCTTTTTTGGGCAGCTGCACGAACACTGAGCCAGTAAGGCTCCGGACACTGTACTCAGACCATCACAGGAAAAGACAGAAAGGAAGTACCAGGGAGGCAGCTTCTGAGGTCTCCAGCCCACCCCCAGCCTTGTGCTCAGACCTGAGGGCCTGACGCCAGGGTGGAACTCATGACACGAACCCAAGCTCCCTTCGAGGGCTGCCTGTCTGCTGATGGGGGCTCTCCTTCAGAATGCAGTCCTGGAGCAGCCACAGTGCTGCGAGCACCTTTAGAGAAAGGCCCACGGCCTCAGGCCATTCTCGCCTGGCTGAAGCCTAAGGCTTTGAGTCGTCAAGACGCAGCTCTTGGGTCAAAATCACTGCAGGTCAAATTAATCCAAAGTGTATCAAGATTTGGGGAATCTGCTTCATAATTTCAATGGACTATTCCACCTGGAAAAGAGTATATACTCATTAATCATTAGTTTAAAATGTCTTCTCCATGTTGGCAATATCAACGTTTATGCCTGCTTTCCTAAAAATAATTTGAAAAATCTAACTGTGAACCAACACTGCACACTGGGAACCTAGAGTTCATGATCCCAGTGGGTGCCAAAAATGCTCAGGTAATGACCACCTGCAGCTGCCTGGCAGGAGCCGTGCGCAGACACGTCTTACACGTGCACTCCACCTGCAGCGCACCTGGCCTTACTCATTCTCGGCAATGCCCACTCCGGCTCCAGAAACCACACCAGGGAATCAGAAAGTCATCTGAGTTCAAGCTCATCTGATGTGGCCTCCATCCAGAACACCAATTCATCCCGTCCATGCTCTATGCCCAGCTCTTACCCATCATCTATGTACGTGCCTGCCTTGCCGTCTCTGCATCTTCTGCATGGTAATCCATAATTTATGAAATGCATCCAACCTCCGACTTCAGTCTCTTGACACAGAAAAGAACATGCGTCACAAGAGAGCCAGTAGTGGTCTCTCCAAATTTCAGGATGCCTTCACAAGCTGCTCAAGATGAGTGTGGATAACTTTAGAAATGGGAATATTCGTGAAGTACCATTTTGGGACTATATTCTGCTCACAGGCTTACTTCAAGAAAACAGTCAAAGAGATGATGCTGGGTTTTCCAAAATCTCTTCTTGATGATGGACATCAAAGAGGTAGAATGGTTGTGGTGAATTTTTAAAACCCCATAAAACCTTCCAGATTTAGCAGAGACACCCTGGTTTGTCTGAGGAAGGTCTACCTTGGGTCTGCCTTTCAGCTTTCTCCCTGCAAAGATACCCTGGGGTTCCCCTTTTGCATATCCAGCCATAGCTGCTAGCTGCTGCTGAGCTTCTGCTTCGGCTTTGGTGTCTATCAGCTGTGCTCTGTGCTCAGATGCATATCCAACTATATTTTCATAATTTTTATTCAGTTATTGGGTCTCTTCAAGTATGTCATCTGCTCCATTCTCACCACGAGGTGGGTATATCTCATCACCTGGTTTTATATACAAGAAAACTGAAGAAATAGGAAATGTTCAGTGCCTTCTGCAAGGTTGTATGGTTAAATTCCCCAAATTGTGGAATTCAAATTGAAACACATGCTTTCCCATCCCCAAACTACAGCTGAAGCTATTAGGATGACACCATCAACTTTTCTCAGAAAAAAGTTTTGGAGATGCCCAGGTGAGGCTGCAGGAGGAGCATTCACCCCACAAATGATCCCTGACTGTCCTGGAAACCAAGGAATGCACACCTACAGCACACACACCCCACGCACACCCATGGCCCTGCCTGCACACAGCCATAACCATGCTTGGTTGGTGGCCCCAGAAGAGTAGCATCGCTCATGGCATCCACTCTGCCCTGAGGCCACAGTGAGGAGACAGAGGCGTAGCAAACAGACTGCGGCTGGTCATTTAGTCATTCAACAAATGGTACCAACTGGCCTCAGATGAGCCAGGATATTCCCTCATTTCTCACAAGGGCAAATGTGTCCATTAACTGGCACATCCATGAGTGACAGGCACCTGCTGGAGGCCTTGCCCCCAGACACCCCCACACCTCATGAGCCACCTGGAATCCTCCCATGTGACCAGCAGGTATGCATCTGTCCCTGAAGAAAAGGTCCCATGGCACCGCCCACAGTGATGGCTCCCTGGGCATGGATGCCAGTGAGTGAAGCCCCCAGGACACCTGTGGATTAAGACTTGTCCCATTGCATCACCGAATGTGTGGAGATGAGCAGACACACAGGTGATGTGGCTAAACAACCAGTTAGAAGGAGCATGGTCAGGTGCCCCGAATAAAGCAGTGAGGGCGTGTGTTCCAATTTGCCATATTTATATCTTAGATATATGCCCACCCATTACCTCCCCATTCTCACCCCATTCCTGCCCCACAACCGCCGCACACCCACAATGCAGAGGCCCAAGCCCACAGCCACCTCAGTGCTGGAACAGCCTGGTGGCACAAACGCCTGTGAGCTGCAGCCCCATTTTCTTAGTTACTTGGACGTCACACTGCACAGCAGACACCTAAAAATTCCACTGTACTCATACCATTTAGCACATATTTGTACTTCCTCTACGATGTACTAGGTGCTGTTTTAAGCACGTTACATATAGAAACTCAGCAATCCCCAGAATAGTCTAGAAGGTAGCACTTGTTCTGTTCAGGCTGGTGTGACAAATCCACACATGGGGTGCCTGGTGCCCGACAGAGATTTCTTTCTCACGGCTCTGCAGGCTGCAGCCTGAGGTCAGGGAGCCAGCCAGGTGTGACTCTGCTGACCTGTGTCCAGGTCCCAGAGGCATATCCTCGCTGCGTCCTCACATGGAGGAGGGCAGGGGGCCCTGAGCCCAGAGCTGGGGGCCCATCCCCTCCAAAGGCCCCTCCTGAACCAGCACATTGGGGGCCAGCCCTCACTGTGAATTGGGGGGGGGATGCACACATTCCATCCATAGCCAGTAACTACTTTTATCCCCCACTTATCATGAGAAACCACACAGGTGAAGACACTGGCCCCTCGGTCAGCCACCTCAGTATGGGGGCCCCGGGCTCAGTAGCAGCCCGGTGCGGTCATAGGGGTGCACCATCAGAGGGCCCCGCCTGAGCCCCCAGGCCATCCGCACCACACACATAGGAAGTCTCCAGGCGAAGCTGCCCATAAGCAGGCTGTGAGGCCTCCACGCCTTTTGTCACTGTGTGCTAGTTTGGTGTGATGTGTGTGACTGCCCCCCAAGCTGAATGGCACACACGGTTATAGTTATCAGGAAGGAAAGTCATCTTTCGGGCATTTGGCTCTGCCTTCTGGATGCGGTAAAAGGTTGGATGGTAGGCTGTCTGCCTCATCCTGCTCCTTGGCCAGGACTCTCCCCAAGGGAGTGTTTCTGAAATGCTGGAGGAGACCAGCTTCCAGGACATGGAGAGCCGTATCCACCATGGAGCCCAAATGCCTGGTTCTCCCTGTAGGTTCTTCTGCATGCAGCCCCTAACAGGCACTCATGGCTGCCCACCCAGGACTTTTTTCACAGGACAATGTTTGTCTTAGCATTCCCATGCCTCCACTTCCCCAAACCCAACATAAACACGCTAACCAGACCGCCCCTTGGCAACTTCATGGTCTGCTAAAGAAACAAATGACAACAAAATGTTCATTTGCCAGTGGACAAGATCGTTTTCTAAACAAATCACTTTGAAGACTCTGAGGCTGGGAGGCCGTGCACACCGAGGCACCTGCTCCAGCCTCACTGAGCACCTGGGAAACCCTTGTTAGGGGGCAGTGCAGCTCATCTGTAAGGCTGTCAATTCACTGATGAATTAGAAATGCCCTGGGCTTTAGGATATTGTTTTATAATGTATAATTGGAAATATGATTTTATATATTGTTTTATAACATGAATTTTTCTCTTAATTTGAGCATCATTCATGGATTAAACGTTTCTCTGCGATACGATATATGCTGGCTATTGTTTTCTTTCTGTGCATGAACTCTTTCTTTTTGTGGTAACGCAGAATTCACCATCCTAACCGTTTCTCAGTGCCCGTGTCAGGCACTCACACTGCTGTGGCTCCATCCCCACCACCATCCCCAGAACCTCCCATCCTCCCAGACAGACCCTGTCCCACGAAAGGCTCACTGCCCCCACCCTGGCTCCTGGCCCACCGTCCTGCTGTCCGTGTCTGTGGACTCGACGTCTGGGGCCTCGTGTAAGTGGGATCCAGCGGATGCGACCCCCTGCCCTGGCTCTCACCGGGCAGAGTCCTCAGGGTCCATCCACATGGCAGCAGTGCCAGGACCTCCTGCCTTTCTAGGGCTGGATAATATTCCAGCATGTGTCAAGACTGGCTTTTAACACCCGTCTGATAGTCATGGCTATGTCGTTTTGTTTCCCAATAAAAGAGAAACCACTTTTTAAAGTCACTGACATTAAATGTTCAGTAAAAGCACTTTAAAGCAGCTGTGAGAGGGGCAATGTTGACTGTTCACCCAGAGGGATTCTTGGTAACTGAAGATCTGCCCACTCATCTATTGAGCAGGAACAGAGGCTCACCTGCCTGTCCGACAGCCCTATTCCTGGGTAGCCCCGGGCTGTGGCCTGCCAGGTACCGCCTTCCTCACCCCTGCTGCTTTTGGGACCCAGTGCCTGGTGTCTGTTGTGCTGAGCCCCAGCAGGGCGGTCTGGGCCCTCGGGTCGGCCCTGATGCCCCTTCCAGGGCATCCCACCCTGGAGGGGGGCACGTGTTCACTGACACCCAGGGGAGGCGGTGACCCCCACACACAGAGCCAGCACATAAAACTCACCACCAGAGCATTGCTGGAAATGACTCGGTAAGCGCAACTGGACTTGCACTATTTGATTTTAAAGAAGTTCCCCAAGGACAGCTATAAAGTGACGGGACTGCTCTGTTAAAACACATCGCTTTAAGAAACTGGTTTTGAACACCACCACCTACAAGAGATATAAATCCATTTTCCAGTGTGGTTTGCCTGCAGAGCTCATGATCCCTAGGCTGCACCTCCAGCTGCCCTGCTCTATTCACTTACCTGATCACATGTGCAGGGGAGGCCGAAAGGGGCAGAGATCCGGGGTGTCTCCGGGCAGGAAGCCTGACCCGGATTTTCCATCCTTGTCAATCATGATATTTGAGAATCAGCCTCTGAAATACATCCTCTCCACTAGCGATACACCTTTATTTCCTCATATAAGCCTTCTGACCTAGTATAAGCAATATATTTTTTACTGAAATAAGGATCTTAAATGTGTATCTGTATTGAGAAGGAATTCTCTAAGTTTAAGTGAATTTATCATCCGGATGTCAAAGATTAGCAAAATATAAAAGACCAGTACTATTTCCAAACACAGTACATGCTATCTATGTCTAAATGTCAGGATACTTTGGCAATGAGCCAATCGATCTCAAATAAGCCATGTGCTCTGCTCCTGCTCCAACCAGCAGCAAAGGGGCAGAAAGCACCCTGCACCCCTTGAGTTTGCCTCCAACTTCTCATGGAAACATTCCCACAATCTGTTCTCTCTCACCCTCTGATGCAGCGATGGGTCCCTCCTGGAATCACAGGTGTCACTCCGAGGGTGTGGCATGTTCGCTGCAAGAAGACCATGATGGGACCAACGTCACCACCTAGACACCACCCAGCACACATCAGGCACCAGAAGTACACAGATGGTTTCAGAAATGGTCACACACTCAACTCTGCACGTTGGGGTCCCTGCATATTACAAACTGCTCCTTGTCTTCTTTGTATTGTTATATGTTCTTCAAGCTACTAACAGAAAATATTAATTCCCAGAAGCTCTAGCAGAATTCACAGCAGTTACTACAAGTTTTAATAAGAAAGAGCAAATCCGATGAAGACTTCAAGGCCCCCGAGAGCCTCAGAAATGGGAACTTGGAGGGTTTTTTTTTACTTTTTGCCTTCAAAGACCCTCCTAAAAATGTCATAATAATGGTATTTTCTAAAATGCACACTAGCCCCAGAGGAGACGGCCATGAAAATGTTTCCCATCCCAAACGAACGAGCTGTTGAGTGCACACCTTTCCCACCCAGAAGGTGCCACATCACCACACATTTAATGAACGGTAACATAAAACTGTGTTTATGATTTCTGTAATGCCCAAACCACAGGCAAAAGGAAGGAGATCCCATCTCTGCACTAGTGGCAGATCACGGCTTCTGTCAGTGACATCCCAGCACTGGGCCAGCTCTCTCTGAGGACCAGCAAACACCGTGGCTGACATTCCATCTTTGCCCAAGGCTGTGAAGGAGCTTCCTGAGACAAGATGCCCTTTGAGAAGGAAGGTGGCCCAGCCACGCTCCTGATGCACTGCCAAGCTCCACGCGCATTCCAGAATCCAAGGCAAAAGAACACTGCCAGCATCTTAGTTACTATCTCATATCTTAAGCGATTACTTCCAATTTGTTATTCAGACTTTAAAAATGGTTTTGGAAACCCCTGTTGTGAGGAAGTTTCCACGATGCAGATGCAGAGAGCTCTGGCCCCCACCACATGGCCCTGCGGTAGAGGTGCGTCTGGAATGCTCCATGAAGGCCTGCGCTCTGAAGTGAGCGGAATCCGCAGCGAGCTCTCTTCCCATCAAAGCTATGGGAGACGGTGAGAGAAGAGGCAGGTATGAGCAAGGCCCAGGCTGGGTCACCACCATGAGCTCTTTCCCACAACCGCAGAAACAAATGGCGCAGGACTCACTTGGGGCGGCTCATGTCTGTGTGACCTGTGGGATCCTGGCCGACAGGGGTCCCCCACACCGTCGCTGCTGGGTGTTCCCTCCTCACCGATTGCCTGTCTAAGCTGGTGTTGCCACAAGTTCCCAATGATGAGCATGACCCTTGTGCACCTCAAACGCTGGCATTTGAGGCCACCCCCAAACCTGCTAAACCCGAGTGTCCATGGGGAAGCCTGAGGCAGGGCTGGGTAATCTTTCAGTCGTTAGTGTCCCAGGTGTCCTTACACTGTGAGTTTGGGAAATAATCAATGTATCTGATTTGGCAGCAACCAAGAAAAGTCAGCCATAATGCAGACTGCAAAGACAGATCAATTATCCTAATGTGCCTACAGCACTTTCTCTATATTTGCAATCTTATAATTAGAAAAAAGATTCAGGGTGACATTATTTCTAAGGAAACCTATGTTCTAAAAAAATGTTACATTAAGTAGTTTCTTCATTTAACACCTAGTTCTTGATTGCTGAGAAATAAACTTTTTTCCCCCAAAATATGTGAAGTTTTATAAAATTGTTAGGTATTCATGGTACCGAATTCAGCTGGAACATCATCTCTGGGGAAAGGGAAGCAGACATTCATTCAACAGACATTTCCAGGCATCTCGTGCTTAAGAGCCAGGTTGACATGAATGAACTCTCACAAATTTATGTAACTACTTCACTGCTGTTTCATTTTGGGTTCTAGAATTATAACGGCTCTTTTCTAATGTTGAAAGAGGAAAAGAACATTTAAGAGTATAAACTTGTGAGCATTTTTTTCCTTAGCACAGGGTGGTGTGGCCCTGAGACCCAATAACGGTGGTACCGCCAGTAACAACAGTTTCCTCGTGCCTGGTGCTGCGCTAAACGGCTTTACTCTGATTGACCTTCACTGCTACCCTGAAGGTGGCATTCAGATCCCATTATTAAAATTACAATACAGGTAACTCCAGAAGTACTCAAGAAAGAAGTTCCAAATAGCTTTTTACTCAATGGCCCCTGTGCTGGCAGCAGGATCCAGGAACGGTCCCCACCCCAAACTAGCAGCCCTGATGGAGGAGCCTGGCGGACCACCGCAGTGGGAGGGGTGGGCGGCAATGGGGCGGGGAGTCCACGGGTTAGAGGCAGGCACAGACTGTGGCTCCCTAACCAGACACTGGTCTTCCTAAACATGGTCTGAAATCATCACAACCTGCATTCCTGTGCTTTCCAGCCATCATTTTAAACATCACGAGGAGAGGATCCCATCTCTGTCCTGAGTGAATCCAAAATTAATGCTCTGGACTGAATGTGTGTCTCCATATCCACAAGCTGACTCCTGAACCCAGGGTGGCAGTGTTGGGTGGGGGGTCAGCTAGGGAATTGATGAGGCATTGAGGGTGGGGTCCCGAGGTGGGACCAGAGCCCTGATAAAGGAGATCCCAGAGCCTGCTCTCCTCCACGTGAGGACATGACAAGGAGATGCCATCTGTGAACTAGGCAGGGTCCTCAACAGACACGGGGCCTGCCAGCACCTGATCCTGGGCTCCCACCCAGCCTCAGAGCTGGGAGAAGCGAGCGCTGTGGTTTACAGGCTCCCGAGTGTGTTTTGTAGGCCCCCATCTGTAGTGGTCTGTTTCAGCGCCTGGATGGACCGAGCTGCAGATACACTCCCAGGGCCCACAGGACATCACATCTGAGAGAGACTCTCCTCCTGGAGGCAGCTTGTCCAGCTCAAAACAAAAACAAAGCCCACACTAAGCAGCACGCAGACAGACATGGGAGAACCGGTCGCTTGCAGGTCAGAAGGGCCGGTGGGACAGGGAGGACATTTCTCATGTCCCACTTAAAGCGGGCTCCTGAGTCAGCACTACGCCTGCCTAAAGAGGAGACCCAGCAGCAGCCACGGGCGGTCAACGGCCCGTGTGCTCCCCCGACACTCCACAAACACAGGAGTGCATCAGAGCGTGTGGGACAAGCCCAGGAGGAGCCTCGTGCCGTGAGGAGTCAAAGAACTCGAGCTGCAGCATGTTGGTATCACCATAGAAACAAGACATACTTGGGCTCTGATGCTGCTGGAGGACTGAAAAATTTAAGCCTCAGCCGAAAACAGAGAAAAGCACATGAAGGATGTTTCTTTTTTTTAATTAAAAAAAACCCAAATGAATTATTCAGTCTGTATCCTGAAAGAGTTTGGTTTTTCCATAAATGCCCGACCCTACCCCCATGATCCTAGAGGATCCACCTTTCAGTGGCTGGTGCACTGGAAGAAGCTGGTTTTAGGCCATAATTAAAGGTAAAATGCCTGAAATTATTCAGCCTCGGCTATGGGAAGTTTTGATCATGTTGAAAATGCTGGTCCAACTATGCTGATGGACAGTGACTGTAATGGGGTATGTGGTGGGGACTTGATAATGGGGGGAGTCTAGTAACCATGATGTTGTTCATGTAATTGTACATTAATGATAGCAAAAAAAATTAAAAAAAAAAGAAAATGCTGGTCCACCCAGTGCACACTGGGTTTCCATCACCCAGGACCCTGCCCCCAGCAGGACCAGCTGTGCAGACCAACTGCCTGCCTGGGACACCAAGCTGTCCCCAGCTCACCCAGCTCACACACCAGAGTCCATCCACCTGCAGATAATGGGGAACAGACGCAGTCCCCCCTTCCCTGATGGGGAGGAGCCTTCAGCTAACACTCCAGCAGCCACTGCAGACACCCTTAGGTACTGCTGGGCCGTAAGTCACGTTTTAGGCATGGATATGCCAAGAATCAGAACAAGTGCCTACCTGGGATGCCTAATTTTAGGTGTCAACCTGTCTCAGTAATGGTACCCAGATGTTTGGTCAACACCAGTCTACATCTTGCTGTGGAAGCATTTTTTTAGGTGAGATTAATACTTACGTGGGTGGATTCTGAGTAAGCAGATGGCCCTCCATAGTGTGGGTGGGCTTCCCCTCTCAGCTGAGGCCTGGAAAGAAGAAAGCTGAGCTCCCAAGGAAGGGTGGCTCTGCCTCCCAATGGCCTCCGTGGCAGGGTGCCCAGCAAGGTCCCTGTCACTCTGCAGATGTGTCCACCTGTGCATAGTGAAGCCAGCACCTGTGGCCAGCCAGCCCCCTCCTTTTTTCAGGGCACCTACCTCACCTAAGCCACAGCTCTCAGGCCCTGGCACCTGCATTTCTCACCTTTGTAAGAACACACCTGAGCCAGAGGAGGGGGAGGCCTGGTCTTTTGCCAGGCAAGCTGACCTCAAAGTTACAGATAGGCTTCAGAGGCCACGACACACTCCTCCCCATAGACCTCAAAAGAACATGTCCACAGGATAGGCAGCAGGATTTGTGACCCCAAAGCAACATGACAAGGCAGGGACTCCTTGTGGGAAACTGCTCACAATCTCAAGACAGTGACAGCAGAGTCCCCAAGCCATGTGTGGCCTTTCTGAGCACCCAGCCCTGGGCAAGTGTCTAGCACAGGTGATCTGAGGGAGGCGGAGTAGACACAGAGGGGCAGTGTGTACGGTGCAGATGCCAGACCCCTTGATGCAGCTCACCTTTGCCAAAGCTCCTGTGTGTGTCTCCAAGGAAACAGAAGATGCACAGAACATGCTGGACCAGTGCAGCAAGCATGCACTCTGCTCCCTAAGGCCATTTATCATCACAGTTGAACAATTAGAACACAAAACATAAGAACAAAGTGGTGGATGGCATGGAACGCCTGTGTGCCCAGACAGCCCACAGTCCTGGGTGTCAGAGGAGAGAGCGAGGAGAGCAGGCGGTGGTGGGGGTGCGGGTGGCTGGAACGGGTGGGGGCTCAGAGCTAAGACGGCTCGGCTGGGGCAGCAGCCAGCATAGCCTGCGGGCCAGCGCGAGGGTAGGCTCCACAAATCAGGATGGCCGTGGCCTTCCGTGTTATAGCACAGATTTGCCATGTAAGGGGACATGGAAACCCTATAAAGTGGCGCGGCACAGCTCAAATGTTCAGTCAGAAATAGGCACATGCACACATAAGAGCAACCTCAAGAGTGCTGGCAGGCTGTGGGAGGCCACGGACATGTTCCTTCTCTTCCTTATGGTTGTCCTTACTGGCTCGACTTTTCATGATTAGCTTGTGGCCGTGACCAAGGAAAGGGCAGGCAGCCCCAGCAGAGAGGCCCCCCACAACAGGCCTCAGCAGCTTCTGAAACTTGGGAGCCTTTTACAGATGGAGCCCACGACTCAGCCTGCTGGCCTCGCCCTGAGCATCTCCCCTGGTCCTGACAATCCCTGTGAGCTGCCCAAGCAATGCTTTCTCGCGAGCTGGCACACAGTGTCGGAGGGAATGTCTGTCCCTCCTTGCTGTCGCTCCCAGGGGCTCCAGACCCTCCATGCCCACCCAGCTCCAGGCACACAGCTGCTTGAGAGCAGAGGGAAGTGGACAAATATCCAGTCCTTGAAGCTGAAACCAATGTTCTGTTCATGCACCTTGGTTTTCCAAAGAAGAAAAATATTCTTCCACAGCAACAGGTTTATTAGGTAAGTCGCTGGAATGACTAATATATACTGAAATTAGACATGAGAGAAGATGAATCCAAGAGGAGGATGAACTGACTTTCACACAAAATCTCCATTAACAAGAACCTTCAATAAGAGAATTATTTCCCCCTACATTCAGCTTTTTTACAAAAAATAAAAGAAACCTACATCAGGGCAGAAAACTAGAAACGAAAATGAAGGCCCCAGCGTCCAGTGGGGCTGGGATTGACTGACGGCTGGCTGCAGCCTGCCTCTGACTTCCCAGTCCTGTCCTCACCTGCAAATGCCATGTAGCCCACCGTGCTCCTCCCACCCTGGAGGCGGAAGGTTGGCTGCGGTGCTCAGAGCTTCCTCTCTGGTCCTAAAGTTCCAAACTGCCACCAGGCACCTGTTAGACACTGGGCAGTGGGCAGAGAGGAAGAGGGCCCAAGAAAAAGCAGACAGTGGGGGTGGGAGGGATGCAGACCCTGCCCAGCCCCAGGAGGGCCAGGAGGTGCCAGAGCACCCCCACCTCTTGTATCCCCCAGTCACCTCCTTTAGCACTGAGACCACCCCCAGTATGGCTCAGAGCCTCTCTGAGAGGGGGCAGAGGCCTGGTGGGACCCCACCTCCTGGGGGACTCCATCACCTTGCCACCACCACGTCTCACAGACAGGACACAGGGTGGCAAAGCTGGTGGGGATGAGTGAGGGGTGGCAGTCCAGGATAAAACCCTAAACATGGCACCATCTTCCCTCTGGCTCCTCTCTCCTCCTCCTCTGAGATTAATTCAGTGCTCATAAGAACAGCACTGCTTGGCCTGGAAACTCACACAAACCCATACTTTTCAGCATGTTTGCCAAATCCCAACTTTGAGTCTAAATAGCACAGGCCTGGGTGCAGCCACTGAGCCCAGAGGCAGGGCGTGCAGATGTTGTAGGAACAGATCAGATCGGGCCGAGGCTCTGGGAGATGATGTCACCCCACTGCTGGCAGCAGTAGGCCCCAGGGGAACCATGTGCAAGCTGGCATCAGCACAGGGGAAGAGCCATTTGTTCTTGGAATGAGATGCTACACCACTGGCCAACCCGCACAGGGCCCCGAACAGTTCCGGGTGCCACTACTGGTCTTGGGGATTTGGGTTTTATTTCTCACCTGCTAGGACAGCCATGACCACTGAGCCCCAGTGGGTAGAGGGCCGGGGGGCCAAGCAGGTGATGTTGCTTGTGTGCCCCCATCCCCACCCGAGATGCAGCAACAGGCTAGAACTGGATCTTTACAATCCACCCCTGCACCAGGCTGAGCTCCCACTGCCTCACCCATCTCTCAGGCCCAGAGAGCGAGACACAAGGCAACCCCACATCCACTCCTGTCAGAGCCCCACAGTGTCCCCGGCTGGCTGCCACAGACAACAGAAACTGGCCAACACTAACCCAGAGGAGGAGGAAATAACCTCTGAAGTCTGGCTCCAAAGGTTTTGTGTGTCTGGCCCCTGCTGGCCCTGTATGCTGTCCCAAACTTCCCCACCAGACAGGCAGACAGACACTGCAAGATCTAAGCTCCAGGTATAAAGCATTTTCATTCTGTGCACTGGAGTTGGGGGCTCACACAGCAAGTACTGGCTCCTGGAAGGACACAGAGCACCATGGCCAGTGAGAGCAGAGGAAAACAATGCTGGACGGCAGGCTGCTCAGACCACGCCCATTCCACTGTGGCCCCCAGCCCTCTGTTGGTGACATGCAGCTGGGGAAGGTGGCACCCCTGATGGCATGCAGTCCTCAATTCTCGGGGGGAGAAGGCAGTGTGGAGGACCAGGAACAGTGCTTCCAGTCGGCAAGCACACAGCTCTGTTCAGGCCAGGTGACAAGGCCATGGGCAGAGCAGACCAGGGGCACATGCAAAGCTGGGGACTCATGACACGGACGACAGGTCCAGAAGAGAGGCAGAAAAAGTGCTAGGGTTTTGAGCCTAGTGTGTACAGATGGCAGGCCACACAGAGAAGGAACAGGATTTCAGCGCCCGAGCAGGCGGATTTGGTTCTGGGTGCTGTGTGAGCGAGGCCAGGTCACCAGGGTGAGTGTCCTGTGGGTTCAGGTGTGAGACTCTGACCCTCTGGAGATAAGTCAGGACCAGTATTGAGGCGGCAGCAGGAGAGATGCCATCAGACGCAGAGAAAAAGGAGCAGGCGAGAACAACCAAGGCCCACCCACATCCTGATGAGGGGGAACATGTGCTGGCCACCCACCTGGGGCAGCCAGAGAACACGCCCAGGATGGTCCCGTCTGGCAATCGCTGCCCCGCGTCCCAGCCAGAGTGTGCTCAGACTGGAGCAAGGGCCTTGGCTGGACATGCGCACCCCCCATGGGGAAGGAGGGTGGGTGCTGGGTGGGGAAGGGGGCCTGAAGACGCAAGGACATGGCAGACCACAGAAAACCAGCAAGCCGCCCAGACGTCAGAGCAGAGGGCCACGAGCAAGCGCAAAGAAGGAAGAGCTGAGCTCACAAGGACAGCACACAGGCTACCCAGATCCAAGCCGCAGGGCGGGGTCAGGAGGAACACAGCTGTTGTTCCAAAGAGCTCTGTGTGACGTGGTCAGCACCCCTGCATATTACCTGCTGGAAACCACAGATTCTACAGAGACCATCACAGAACAGAAATTATTTCACAACTAAGTACAGGCCCTTCACCATATCCAAAAGCTGGGCCAGACTGAGAGACACCACAAAGGGCTATGATTTTGCGTTTTACCAGGAGCACGCTCCTTTACTAGTGCCACTTAGACACATGAGTCACTCTTATATAAGGAAAAAATCCATTGTGGTGCAAAATAAGACTTCTTTTTTCTTTAAGGTACATTCATAGTTCTGATTTCTAACTTTTGGAATTAAGTATAATTGCCAAGTCGTGCTTGCATGTGAAATTACTGCTCTTAAATTAACTTTTTAATGACCTATTTTTGAAATGTGTGCCTTAACAAAAGACTGATAAATATCCCATAAATAACCCCAGCTTGGCTCAGTCAACCATTAAAATCTGATTCGGAACCATTGATGATGTCAGTTAGTATACTTAGGAGGGAAATGGCTATTTCTAAATCCACACTTAAAATATTCATAAAACACTAATATATGTATACTTGATGGAATGAATGAGCTTGATTCAAACTATTCAGGGTATACACCCGGGTAATGAGGTCGACACTAACGTAAACCTCCCAAGAGCCAAAATGACTTCAAAATCCCCAATTATATTTGGTATTTCCTAAAATCAAGCAAGGAAGAGTCAGAAATAAAGCCAGATGGCCACTCTGCCCTCCTCACCAAAGGGCAGGGGCTCTGAACGCTATAAAGAGCCACGAAGAGGAGACACTAAGTGTCCCCCATTGGCTGTCCCTGCAAAGTGGGCAGGAGGCATGCTCTGAGAATCTGGCTGGAGACTTGGTGTTCATGTCACCCCAGCCCCTATATAAGACCATATGTGGAAAATTTATTTTAAAATTTTGCATGCTCCTTCCCTAAAGTGACTTTTGGAGGAAAAGAGAAATTGTAACTGATGACACTTCTTGCTGCCTTGACGGATAGTGAACCTGGGGTCGAATCTCAAAACTAAGTAACTAACTTTCATCAATACATTTCTTCTTTCTTTTTCATGAGTTCTCACATATATTTTGGCATTTCCATATAATGTATTATAAGACTATAACAGATACTTTAAAAAAGAAGTTCTATTTTTTTAAAATACATTTAAGTAAGACTAGGAAATAATGCTGAAGTTCTATCCTCCCCTCATTTTAAATGGTTTCAGTAATAGCCTATCTTGAATTCTACATTTCCCAATGCAATTAGTCACCACTGATTATCTCCCCAAAGTGGCATTTTGTTCCTATCATATTTTTTAATCTAGGTAAAATCTTGCAAAAAGGAAAGAGCTTCTTTGCACGCCTCTTGCATGATGAATACCTCTGGTTACTCAGCAATCCTTAACTAAGCCATTTTAATCCTTCTCTGGGAGATGACCCACGGATAGAGACAGATCACCCAACTGGGAGCCTTCACTGTGCTGGGCCCGGCGTGCACCAAGTGGTGACCCTTTGGCCAGTGTGCTGGGGGTCACATGCCTCTCCTGGCCCACGAGCGTGGTGTGATCCTCAATCAGAGCTTTCGGCACTTCTCCCATTGGTGGCCCAGACGTGCTGCTCCCATCCCTAACTAGTGCCAGACAAGACTTTACCTCCCCAAAGGCATTTTTTTTTAAATAAGGAGAAGGTAGAAATATTAATACCAGAAAGAGTCCAAGGGAAAGAACAAAATAGGTTTGAAAAAATGTTTTTCTTGTTTTTAAAAAAAATCCATGAAATTTTTTTTGAATTATGAACACAACACACTTCAAGTATGCTTTTCAACCTACTACTTGAGTTCTATATCCAAAGGGTGAAATGAAGAAAGACAAGATGTTTATGTAAACTACACATACCCTGCGTTGTGGAGGAGGTGCATTTCTACCTGCAGGGCGCCTGCAACAGGAGATAGGAGGTCCTCTCCCCTTCCTCTCTTGGCGCTTCCTCTTCTGACCCTGGATAGAGGCACTTTCTGTCAGCCTGAGTGGGGCTAAGAAGACCAGGGAAGCCCCACAGTGGCCTTGGGACCCACTCACTGCATCAGAGACCACAGCATGTTTGTTGGAAATTCTTTGTCTCTGACACGGTGCATGACATTAAGTTCAGAACACGGGACGGTGTTTTCAGTTTCAAAGGTTCCTAACGCCATGTGCAACCAGCACACAGGAAGGCTCAGTGAACCGTGAATGAGCATAATGGAGCCAGTAAGAAAAGAAACAGCCTGTTGACAGTTCTCTCCTAAAATATGTCTTCCTTCCCCTGTTAACAATTAGAAACTCGGTGATACAAACAGCAATGGCTGAGAACAATCACTGAGCCTTCACTGTGGGAGGGGACCTGAAAGGAGACACGGGAGCTAACATTTTTCATGTTACCTGCGGCCCTACGAGGTAGGTGCTACTGCTACTACTGTCAGCATGCTCAAGGATGTTACTGCTGTTTCAGGAGCTAGCAAAATGCTTCAGGATCAAATCTTAATGTTCCAACTATTAAAAAGGGGGGAGGGAATAACCTATTAATGTAAATTTAATTAGATTTTGTAATCATCTCCTAAAGGAAGCCTTCTTTTAAATTTTGATATACCAAACATAATGACTGTGTATGCAAATGAAGTAATGCACATACAATTTTACACTGTTAAACCATTAAGATATCCATAGCTCCTCTACTTTCAAAAACATTCTAGATGGAGACATTTAGAATTCCAGGCAGTATGTAACCCCATAAATTCCCAGTACAACAAAATAACCCAGACAGTTCCTCAGAGTGCCACACAAGTGGACTTAACCTAGTATAAATTCACCACTTAGGAATTATTTTTTTTAACTGGATAATATTAGCATCTATGATTCATAACTGAAACCAAGGGGGCCGAATCCTAGCGGCAGGTGGTGAAGCATGTGGTGGGCCTTTGTGAGCAAGGGTGTGCTCAGCACCGCGGACAGAGCTTGGGGTACACTGTCCTCTCGGGGTCCCTTTGCAGTAAAAACCAGGAGCCCTGCCTCCCCAGCACAGGTGCCTCGCTCCGCCTCAGACTCCCAGCAGGGCTGCACAGGCTGGCTCCGGCTTCCAAGCGTGGCAGGTACACTTTCACCGCACACAGAACCTCACAAGCCCACAGAACGTGGCCATGGTGCCCCGCAGAGTCCCAAGGAAATTGCCCTGGAGCAAGGACATGCCGCACGCCACGGCAAGCCCGGTGGAACTCTGGTGCGGACAGCCGCACATGCTGCACTGGTGCCGCCCCCCACAACCTGCTCAAGGTGTGGCAGTGAGGTGCAGGAGCGGGCAGTGCCCAGGCCAGCATCACGTGCCCGCGTCCAATGTGCACGCTCTCAGCCAGCCTCCCTCCTCAGGCCGTGCGTGCCCATCTAAAGCATCAGGATTTTAACAGCCTTAGGTTAAGAAGCATAAGACAGTCGCACTGCCCATGGGGACGTGAGGTGGGGATGACACACCCTCACACCTTTGCTAGAGGCCCCCTAACGCCCTGAGGCCTCAACAATGTGGGCAGCAGAACCTCCCCATCCCTCAGCCTGAAGTGACTGCTTCCGGCGGAGTGCCAACATGCCAGCGGCACTCAGACCCCAGTTAAACTGGCTTCAGCCCCACACCCTGTGGCCCCTGCTCACAGCTGCCTTGCAAAAGCTTTCTGCTCCCACGTACTGCTGCCATTTACACCTATGACCATCCTCCCAGCTGGATTATAACCTCATTCGATATGTGAGTCATATTCTAATTGTCTCTGTATCTGCCACCCTGGGAGAGTTCCTAGTCATGGTCCACAGTCAACGAACATTCATAGAATCCATGCATGACAACTAGGACTTTAACCTTTGTGGGGGAGCCGAGAAGTGCCAACAGAACCCCAAATAACAGGATGAAGTTACACACAAAGGCCATATGAGTGCTTACCAAGCCATCTGTTACTTGGTAGACAAGCAGTAACTGCTGCTAACCTGATTTTAAACTTTTTTGAAAGAGTTTCAACAAAATAATCCAGAAGAAATTAAAGCATTACTACTTCTTAAAGAGATTATATGTATTAAACTTTTATATATTTATCTTTACACATATTTAAATAAAAGTGGTGCTTCAGAGAATGGAAAGACAAGGCAGAGACTGAGAAAAATATCTGCAAACTACACATCTGATAAGGAGCTGATACCCAAAAAACTCTTAGAACTCAAGAAACAAACAACCCAGTTTAAAAATGTGCAGAAGACCTGAACAGAAATACCCCTAAAGAGCAAAACAGATGGTAAATGGGCATACGGAGAGAGACAACATCATACACAGCCTCTGGAAGACAGCCTAGCAGCTTCTTACAAAACTAACATGCTCTTACTGAAGGACCAAGCAATCACACACGTTGGTATTCACCCAAATAAGCTGACAACATTTCCACACAAAACCTGCACACGGATGTTTACAGAAGCTTTATTCATAATTGCCAGGACTTGATGCAGCCCACATACCCCTCAGTAGGTGATGGATAAATAAGCTGTGGTCCAACCACACAGTGAAATATTATTCAATGCTGAAAAGAAATGAGCTGAAGGACACGGAGGAGCCTTAAATGCACATCACTGAGTGAAAGCAGCCAGTGTGAAGAGGCCACGTGCTGTGTGAGGCCAACTCTGTGACATCCTGGAAAAGGCCCAACTATGGGGACAGTAAGTCAGGGGTTGGCAGGGGCACAGGTGGGGCCCAGAGGGTTTCGGGGCAGTGAGACTGCTCTGTGTGACACTGATGGGGACACACGTCATTACACATTTGTCCGAACCCACAGAATGTGCACCACCAGAGTGACCCTGATGTGGACGATGGACTCTGGGTGATGGAGACGTGTCCAGGCAGGTTCATGGACAGATGACCCAGGCCAGTGCAAGATACTGAAATAAGGGGAGCTGCCTGTAGGGAGGGATAGGTCACATCCATCTTTCTATAAACCTGAAACTGCTCTTAAAGACAAAGTCTATTAAACAATGTGCTAGCTGCTGTTCCTTCTTTCACTGCTAATACTGTTCCACAGGCACAGACAACGTGACCAGGGAAAAACCCCTAGCACACGGAGGAAGCCTGGTGGAAATCCAGCATCACCCCCCTTTTAAAGTTCAGAGAAGAAAGACAGAGAGTTCCTGCCCAAGGGCTCCATGGAGTCAGACTTGTCTCGCCTGAAGCTCAGGCGCACGTCCACGCTCAGCAGTTGGCAGCACCTGAGAGGGACAAGGAAGGGTGTGCCAGAGCCCTGCTTCATTTCCCAGAGGAACTGCCTGGAAGGACGTACGGAGCACCTGCCTTGTGGAGGAAGGCAGTTCTGACCTATGAAATCATAGCAAGTTCTACGGAAGGCCAGCCTCTCCACAGGGCAGGTAGCGGAAGAAATGCCTCGAGGCTTTCACGAGATGCTTTAGTACAGAGCTCGCGTGTGGGATTTCCTATTTCCAATAAACGCTGTGGCAATTGTCAGTCTCACCTCTGCAAGCGCATGCACCTATGTCCTACTGGTGACTATTCCAAGGAGGGGTACATGGCGGCTGGCGAGAGCAGTGCTGGTCCGGGGCCGCAAGCCTGGTGCGCAGTGGGGTCAGGGAGTCTGGGCCCAGTACCTGCTGCTGAGAGCACCATACTCCCTGAAATCAGAAGGAAGGAGTGATTCACTTTACAGCTGAGGCCCGAACACCATGGCCACCCGGCTCCCAACACCAGCTCTTAGTGTTAGAACTTGAACTGTGCCCCAAATTCATACCCCAGCATCACAGAATGTGACCTTATTCAGAAACAGGTCACCACAGCTGTAAGGAGTTAGAGTGGGGTCTCACTGAAGGCAGTGGCCCTACTCCAACATGACCGGTGTCCTTATAAAAGGGGACTTGGACACATATGCACACAGAGAAAGCCACATGCCCAGGATCATTGGCAAACCCCGAAGCTGACCCTCAGGAGGAGACCACCCTGCGCCCAACTAGACTGGGCCTCCCAGGCTCCGGAGCGCTGATGATACTCACCCTGGGCTCAGGCCGCCCACGTGGGGCCCTGTTAGGGCAGCTCTGGGAAACGCCCCTGGTGAGCAGGAGGAGGCCCTTTATTCCCCAAACCTACTAACTGTGAGGAAGGAGCAGTGTGCTCAGCAAGTTTCTAATGCGCCTCCAAGGGGACACTGGAAAGGGGCAGGACCAGGCCCATGGATTCCCCCCTCCACCCTAGGATGCAGACATCTCTTCAGCCTCCCACGGCCAACTGCACAAGGCCCACCGCCTGGCTCTTCTACCCCATGTGCAGCTCCTAGAGACACTCCTGTTAAACCCCCCTGTTATGTTTTGCTATTTGTACAGATCACCTTTTCTGTTCTGAAGCACACTGCAGACGCCTTCTCTTTGGACAATTTCCCTTGTAATTGCAATGAAGGGCCGAGCCCAGACCCATCCCAGCGCCTGTTCCCAGCATAAATGGACATGCGGGTGCTGAGGCCCATGGCCTCTCTCCTGGTGCTGGGCTCCACCTCCAATCAGCACTGAGAAAAGAGCAGCTGACCTCAATCCACCTCACTGAAACACCCGGGGCACAAGCTCCAGGGCCTCAAAGGAAAGCTGCCCTTGGACTCCATTTGTATGTAAACAACCCCCGCTCCTCCCCACGTAGGCGGTGAAAAGGGGAGGAAGACCCGGTTGCAGGAGCAGGGGATCCACAGCCGCTGACCAGGGATGTCCCCTGGGGCTCCAGCGTGCAAGACACCCTGCCAGCCCCACACTCCCAGCTCCCGGGGACCAGCACCTGAGCCCTCCCTCCTGCAAACACTGAGCTGCACATGCACTTTATATGGGGCAGCCCAAAGGCGAGGGGGGCAGAAAACTGCCCAAGGTCTCCCAGCCACAAATTTGAACAGGAAAAACTCTCCACTTGGCCCAAAGGAGGCAGGTTCTCGCTCTAAAAAAA
Organism: Smutsia gigantea; assembly: GCA_032199065.1. Classification (NCBI taxonomy): domain Eukaryota; kingdom Metazoa; phylum Chordata; class Mammalia; order Pholidota; family Manidae; genus Smutsia; species Smutsia gigantea. The sequence continues at coordinate 169,293 of JAVSCE010019651.1, forward strand.
ATCAAGAGAGAGACAGAGGGAGGGAAGGAAGAAGGGACAGAGAGAGGGAAGGAGGGGGAGAGACAGAGACAGAGGAAGGGAGGGAGAGACAGTAGGAGGGAGGAAGAGACAGAGGGAAGGAGGGACAGAAGGAGAGGGAGGGAGGCCATCAGGTTGACGCTGGGGCATTCGAGGCTGTCTGTCCTGCCCTGCCTGGCTAGGATGCTCAGCCCCTGCAGGAACCAGCTCTTGTTGACCCCTGGACCTTGCCCTGAGGGGACCGCTGGTTCAGGTCTGAAGGGGCATAGAAGGATCTGGAGAAAGGAAAGGTGTGCACTGGGCCAGGCCCGTGAGGATTTTTTGGCCTGTGGTCACAATCAGTGTGGGATGTGGGGCCCTCAACATGCAGTGACACAGCCTCACATGTGACGTGACTGAGCACTGTCACTGTCTGGCATCCGTGGGGTCCTGCCAGTGGTGGCCCAACATTTGCTGGGAGCTGGTGTCCTTCTGCCAAGTGGCGTTGGGCTCCTTGAGTAGAACGACATCAGGGTGTATAATCCCCCAAAAAGCCAGGTGACATCTCAGAGCCCCAGGCCTTCCTTCGTCGTCTGATTACAGGGAAAACAAGGGGTGAGACTGCCCTTCCCTTCGTGAAGTTCAGTACCCCAGTCCATTTCCACCAGTGGATCAAACTCCACAGCTCCACACAGGGACCCATCCACGCAGGATGTCTCAGGAGCTGCCCACCCAGGCCCCGAGGGATAACAGGGGACAGCACAGGCTCTCTTCACCCAACAGGGCTCGCTCACTGCTGTTCCCACACGGCCATCTTGCCCGTTAGACACTGATACTGGGACCCTGAATGCACACCTTCTGTTATGGCAGATCCTAAATACACAGCCAGGTATGAACAGTTTCAGTCTAAAGGGTAAATGGGTGAAAAAAATTAGAGCTTAATCCCTTGGACTCGGCCATGCTGTGGCAGAATATAAACAGTCTCCACGTGGGGAAAAGACAGTCTGGGTAAGAAGAGCACGTCTCAGCATCGCTAACTCCAGCCTAGAACACATGACAAGTGTCTGTGGGAGCCATTCAGACACACTAGCTTGGCCGGTCCCATGCGGCCAGCATGCTAGCCCACATCCTCCTTGCACATTTGTGTCACGTTCCCCCTTCCTCCCGAGGAGCTGAAACACTAACAGTTTTTCTGGGGAAACAAAAGGCTCTTTTGAAAGGCAAGGGGAAGAGTATATACTATTTATTTGGGGTCAGCTGTGCCATTCTTTAAAACTCTCAGTGAATTTTTTCTAAATTAGATACCCATATTTTTGCAGCAGAAATTCCCATACACAAGCCTCAAGGCCCCACGGTCACTGAGGAGAAAGACACCATAAAGTGACAGTTTCTTGGCCATGTCCACTACAAAACTGCATCGCTCCATGCTATTGAATAAAGCAAACGCTTCAGCTATTTGTGTCATACCCATTTTGGCCTTTTAAAACTTTAGTATTCGTGGCAAACTTAAAAAGGGACTGTGAATCGATACACTCCAAAGGCAGGGAAAAATGACCTCAGATATTTTTCCAGGGTTTCTATTCAAAAATTGTTTTGGAGGGTTGAAAACCCACCTTGAAACTGGATATAGCCTCAGTTCAACATTAACGGTACATGACCGGCCTCAGCTGTGCATGTCTTCTCCTTCAGGAGAGCAAGCGCCTCTGTGCCGATCCTGACAACATGGATGAGAGGCAGGGTGGGGGGTGATGATCAGTGGGCTAAATTACATGTCTGTGTCACACGAGACCCTCATTACTGATGCCACTGCAGCGCATCCCCGGAAGTCACCTCCACTTCAACTGGCAAGAAAGCACCGAGGTCACCTTGCTCTTGGCCACAGCTCTTCCCACCGATGGACACTCACTACCTTCACTCCATTTTGGCACATGACTAACAAAGGTCAGTGACCTTAAGCATGTGGAACCAGAAATCCTAATGCACAGAACCCCCAGGTGTGTTCTGGGGCACGTCTATTGCGTCACATCTCCTCCAGGACAGCAAGAGCGGTTGCCGGTCTGCCCAGCCTGACATGTTACTAAAGGAGAGTGAGCTCCACACACACAAACGCGTCTGACAACCACCTGAGCACCCAGCCGTGGGGTGCAGAGGGGCACAAGCCTCCCTCCGCAGCCCGGGGGCACAGCTCCACGGGGAACTGGTGTAAGTGTCACACTTCACCAACAGCATTAGCGAGGGCCCCGGAGCCCAAGTTCTCAAGAACATTCCTACACCCGAGGACAGATGGAGGCATGAGTAAACCCAGGGGCACTCGCAGACCATGGGGGGTGCTCCTGGCCACGAGGATTTGGGAGCATGCGGATGAAACACAAAGGCATGGGAAGCTGTCCTCTTTCCAAGACGATGCCACGGCCTCCAGAGGACAGAGGAAACGGCCAGGAGGCAGTGAGCAGAGCACACGCACACGTGATCGAGTATCCCCTGAGCACTGGTTTCTAGCCAGCAGCTCGCTCAGTGCCAAGCTCCCGCCACCCACCGCTCTAGCCTCACTGGACTTCCAGAAATGTGCTCAGGACAGTGTTGCTCCCCTGAAGAATTCCCGCTTTGATTGTTCAGTGGGTGATCAGCATACTCATCCACTGTGTGTGTGCATGTGTGGGCACTGACATACAAGCACATGGAAAATAAGTGCAAAAACTTAGGAAAATAAACCTAAACCACACAAGCACCAGGGGCCTGTGTGCTCACAGTGTCCTAGTAAGTTGGACAATATTCCCAAATGCTTTAAAGAAAGGTGAACTTAAGAACTGGCAGAAAGCCAAGTGGGATGACTGAAACCGGAAACGCTAGTCAGGAGGGACAGAGGGGCACCATGGCTGCTTGAGGAGGGAAGAAGACATGAAAGCTGCTGGGCATCAGGGCAAAGTCTGCTGGCCATGTCCTAGGACAGCTGCCTCAGTCCAATGACAGTGCAGCCCGGGCTGCCCCCAGGGAAGCCCACAGAGGCACATGCCTTGCTTTGAGAAAAACAGCAGCTCTCACTCTGCAAACAACATTTAGACGCTGAGTTTCATCTGCAATCCACTGTTTGCTAAAATGTTGATTCTGGTTTGAAAAGATATCCATTAAAAGGGGCCTTCTGTGTGCCTCTGGGTTCCAGAGCCAATGCCCCGTGTGCATCGGCAGATTCTGGTCCTTGGGAGACACACACGGGTCCCATCAGACCCACCCAGCCCACCTCAGTGTAGGCAGGAAATGCCTGCAGGCCTATCCAGGAGCACAAATTCATCCATTCACCCAGATATTAACTGATAGGGAGAAAGTTTTAAAGGCTGGCTTTTCCCCCATTTTTTTTCTGTGAATGGCGAGACATTAAGGAAGCCTCCCTTTTCAAATAGGCGTTCTGTTCAGAACATGGTTAAGTGCTGGGCAGATGGGACTCCAGACTGTCACTGTGACACATTTCATAGCATCTCAGGGGCACGTATTTGACAGCCAGGCAGACATCTCGGCCACATGCTGGTGGCTGGATGGCAGAGGAGAGACCACTCAGGAAGTCATGAAGAGGGCCACAGGACCGGCAGAGCAGCAGCCCAGCCTGTCGGAGCCTCCTCCGCCTATGGGTCTCTCGGCGGTATGCCTGCCCAGTCCCCAGCAAAGGGGGTTCTCCCCCAGCCCCAGAACCACTCTGTCAGGGCAGAACACAAACTGAGCTGGGCCCACGGGAGGCTCTGCCTCTGTTTACAAAGCAGTCTGAGTGCAGGCTGCAGCAGCGGACAGCCAGCGTGAGGCCCGCAGCCTCCTGCGATCTCCTGCAGTGGATGGGAGTTCAGGAAGCCCTGGCAGGCTCTGGGAAGAGCACTGGAATGTGCACGGTGTCAGAGGGACATACTGTCAGGCCCCAGAAGAAAATGTTCCCAAAGCTAAATGTGTGCCTGTGGCACTTGGATTGGAAACCCCACTTCCCTTCATGGCCCGCACCATGGGGAGGGGCTCAGTCAGGCAAAGGGTGTCCCCTGGAGCGACTGCCCCAAGTGTCCTCCAAAAACACACATCACGTGGTTTCACCTCATGTTATCATGACAACCAAAGGTGAAATCGCACCCGCACCCCTCCCCCGGCACCAACGGTTGGAGAGCTGCTCACCTTCTGTTTGTTACACTTACAGCGTCACAACAGATCAGCTACAATGATGTGACATAGTCTGCGTGTCTACTGCAGTTCTCAACACAAGATGGATGCTGGTCAAAAGAGCAATAAGCCCCCGGTGAAAGAAGGGTACAGCTAAGAGTCCCAAATATTTAGGTGCTGTCATGTCACTCTCCCTGGAAACCACTGAGTCAAATCATGAAATTCAGGCCAGGCCTCTAAGCCTCACACTCTCCTGCGTGCTGGATCAGGGCCACCCCAAGGCAGACGGCAGAGTGCACGATGTCAGCCCAGCTGCAGAGAGCTCCGCAGCCCAGAACCCCAAGGCAGACGGCAGAGTGCACGATGTCAGCCCAGCTGCAGAGAGCTCCGCAGCCCAGAACCCCAAGGCAGACGGCAGAGTGCACGATGTCAGCCCAGCTGCAGAGAGCTCCGCAGCCCAGAACCCCAAGGCAGACGGCAGAGTGCACGATGTCAGCCCAGCTGCAGAGAGCTCTGCAGCCCAGAACCCCAGCCCTGCTCTTCCTGCAGCTCGTGGCTGCTGAAGCGGGAGAAGGCCACCCCAGCGAGTATGACCAGGGCCGAGCACCCCCACAGATGTGTCCAGCCTACTTCTCTCCTCCCAGCCAGGGAATCAAGGCAGCATTGGTGGGGACAACGTGCATGTCCCCAGGGAGGAGCAGGGTTGGCCGCTGTGCAGCAGGGCACCTGTGATGTTTGTTTTGCTGCCAGGGTTCCGTCTCGTGGGGTCAGCCTAGATCCCATCCCAGGTTGCCTTGGAGCTGGGGCAGAGACAGCCAGGCACACACCCACTCCACACATGCCTGCTCCCTATATGCCTGCTCGATGGTCACCAGCCCCAGGCAGCCAGGGAGGCTCCTTTGCTTCCTGGGCAAAGACTCCTCCTCAGAGAGTGATCTCGAAAAGCAAGCTCAGGGGCAGGAGACGGTGCAGCAAGCTCCTGGCAGCTCTAGGCACATGCAGGGCCCAGCACACAGGGCATGTGTATGGACACGGCTCTCCAGTCCCCACATGCCCTTCATGGTCCACGCTCCTCTGCTCATCTGCCTGTCTTGCGTGCTCCCCCTTACCTCTGCCGCCACTTCCTTCTCCGGCTTCAGGGACACATGGCCCCAGGCCCCGGGGCAGAACTGCCCCTGACCCACAATGATGCTCAGAGTGCCTGTAAGTCTCAGCTTTGTGTCTGCATGTGGGGGTGGTAAGCACCTGACAACCATGGCCTTTGAAAAGCAGTTCCCACCACACCATCTTGGCGAGTCTGCCTCCCACGGAGCCCAGCCCTGAGGAGGAGCCCTTGCTGGGCAGCAGCTCCTGCCCTGACCTGTCACCCCAGTTCACAGAGCTAACTGGACTTGCTGCTGAAGGCTCACCTGGGCGTCAACCCTCAACTCCCTCACCTGGCTGTCCCAGAACCTGAAGGAGGTGCCGACAGGCTGGGCCTGGGCCCACAGGCAGAGGACACAGACAACGGACAGCTATGCACACCTGGATGTGGACCTGCAGGAGCGCAGGCCAGAGCCGCCCACCCATCGGGCAGCAAGCTCCCTCACAGAGGGAGACGGGCAAGCCCACAGGGCAGACAGACCAACCCGAGGGCTGACGTGGCCAGGGTGTGACATGGAAGGGATGGCACACAGCACTTGCCACCAAGAGCTGGGGCAGTGGAGACGCAGGAAGGTGGCAGGCTGTGTGGCTAATGTGAGAACAAAGGGGACATCGCCTGAGGCATGGTCAGCTCACCAAGGTCCAGCGAGACCCACCAAACGACTCACCCTCCTGCTTCAGAGAGCAGCCCTGAACGGCGAGCTCCAGCCCCCAGCAGCAGGGACCCAACGTGTGGCCTCAGGACACAGGGCCGGTGCCCAGACCCATGTTCCTGAGCAGCAGTGCTTTCGTGACACTGCCTCACCTGTGTGCAAAGCCACACCAAGAGTCACACGTGAGGGAGGATTTGCGAGGTGGCCATCGGAGGGCCTGCAGGATTGAAGTCAGGAGGGTGCCTGCTGCATGCTCGCTGATAGGGGGACAAGGGACAACCTGCAGACCTATGATGGTGCTCCCGGAGCCCTTGGGGACCGAGCTCTGAGTGGACCGTCCCCTGGACCCTCTGAAGACTTTGGCAACTGAACTCTGCCTCTGTACTGCCAGGAGGAACAGTCACACCTTACAGAAGAGTCAGAAAAACAGGTCTGGAAGCAGGGGCCCAAGAGCAGCCTTGAGTGTCTGGGAGCATCAAATGAAGAGGACACAGACACAAAAGCCCCGGGCCCCATGTGAGCAGAAGAGCGTATGCCTCTGCTAGGTGTTTCGTAATTAACACAGAGAGCCTCCTTAGGTTACAGAAACGCATTTTCAGAAACTCTGCTCCCCAACCACCAAGCTCACAGGCGAAACTCTCTGTGCTGTGTGATATATCACAGAAACGGAGGCTGCCTCCTAAACACATCACTTCCATTGCACTGAACGCAGTGCATTCTCAGCACCATGTGGACAGGAAGGGCAAAGGCTCCTCCCTAAGTGGACATGGTACATCCCTTCCCTGTGACTGGCCACATGGTGGACGCTAATGTTACTACCAGTCACTGTCTTGAAACCATCATGAATAAAATGACGACCCGACGATCGAATTTCTGGCAACTGCTGTGTCTTTGGAAATAACTCCCTGAGTCAGTTATAGACACAAGTCTTGGCAAACCCTGGTCTATGTGCACAGATGCTTGGAGATGAATAACTTTGTTTTAATGGAGAGAGTGAATAGAGGAAGTCACAATTAGGGTGTGGAGGTGTATTTGTTCAGCAGTCCCCGCACACATTGTGCACTAGGTTAGAAACACAGGCTGGGTGGAGGTGTCTGGCTTTATCTCAAGGCCTGCACACCAGAGGGCTGTAAGTGCACAGCACAGAGACTTCCTCCTGTGCCTGTGGTCCCAGCATGCTCCCGGGGCACCCTCCCTGCTACACAAAGGGGTGATCTACGTTGGGGGTGGAGGGTGGTCACTGCAGTCTCCTGAATGTGGGTGTCATTGCCGCACACCGTAGACTGAAAGGAGGCAGGAGGCACTCTCTGAAAACCTCTGTGATGGGCAGAGGTCAGCTCCATATGTGAGCATGTGAGCTCCCATCCAACCTGCACTGACCCTGTGTTTTTAAGAGGGTATCAGTCAAATCCACTCATGTAAAGGCTCACTTATTTAAGAAAAAGAAAGCTATCAAGTTAAATAGTATTTCAGTAAAAGTGATACTGCCTTAGAAAACAAAGAGCACTCTGGGGTTCCTAAGGCTGATTCAGTAAAATTAGAGCTAAAGTTTATCTGCCAGATGCACAATCCCTCAGATGGCATTCTAGTCTGATTGAGAAAGACCTGCTCCTGTCATGTTTAAAGAGCCATGTGCACACCCTGCAGTTTTATTTTTCCAATTTGAACACTGTTACATCACCTATTCCCAGGGTATTCACTTTTGTTTTAGCCATAAATAAATTGAAGAGAATTGTAAAAATTAATCTGACACATGACTTACAAATATGTCCTGTTGAATAGGTGTTGCGGACAGAGATAGGATCGAGGTTAGATAATCCCTGTCCGGGCAGCTGCCCCCTGACAAGACCTCCTCCCTATGAGTCACTCCGGGTGAGGCTGGGCACAGGGCCCTGCTCCCATCCGAGGCCCCACTCCCTGACTGATCTGGGGAAATCATGCCACCCTGCGTACAGAGCAGCCCCCTGGATGGGTGACACAGTGACGAGTGGTCCTGGCACACTTGTTGCTAAGTGAGAAGGGAAGGTCCCACTGACCTGTTCTCTTTCCTGAACAAATGAAAGGCCACAAAATATTCCATTCCAACACAAGCCTCTACGGAGAACCACCTGAGCTTCAGGGACCAAATTATGAATGAAATAGTCGGTATTCACCTAAATATGGGCAAACCAATAGCATCTTCTTACTGGACATGCTCAGTCTTGCACAGAGTAGCGCAGCTACACATGAGGCTCTGGTCCTTTAAACAGGAACTTTTAAAGCCAGCAATCGACTCAATGCCCGAGTCAACCATAAATCCCCTGCTGATGTTCTCTTTCATTAGAGAGGGGCTAGCCACAACTACTTAGGGGACTGCATATTTCTGTAAAACGAAAGGCAAAAAAAAAAAAAGTCAGCAAAGCAAGGCGAGGAGCCTGAGAAGGGCCACCCTCAGGAATGCCTCACCCTCGCCATTTAACGCATGCTGCCCCTTGCTACAAGCTCCCTGCTGACAAAGCCCCCGTGGATGTTGTGACTGGGGATCTCAGGGACCCTCATCACGACGTGTGCACTCTGAGGCATGATTCCTCTCCCCTGTCACCTGGAATTCCCAGTTATTCCCAACGCTGTCACCTCTGACAACACAGAGGACAGATGCATGGTCGGCACTAAATACCAGCATCTCCTGCCTTTGAAGAGGTTTTCTGTTTCCACAGCACAAACACGGCAGCATCTCCCAGCCTCTCAGACATCTTCTCCCTTTTCTTCCCTCCTATTTAACACAGCTGATAAGAGGCACTGAGCCTCCACTGCACTAGAATTCCACAGGAGCGGTCTTCAGGCCCCTCTCTGCATTGCTTGCATATAAAAACATGGGCTTTAATAACCACAGGTCCCTGGATTTACTCAACCCAAAGGAATGCTGAAACCAGCAGCCCAGCTGCTGCATCTTTGCTACAATAAACGGAGAGTGAGCAGAACAGTTCTTGCATTACAAACTGCTCTGATATTCAGCAATTATTGGAAACTGGTTAATTGGAGACTGAACTTGTCTTCCTAGAATTATAGACTAGACTGGTGTGCGAGACCTTCCCCCAAACCCTCCAGGCAGCTAGGGTGCTCCCTGGATCGTGGCAATTCCAAGCCCCAGCTGCTGTCCCAGTGCCTGTGGAGAGATGGGCATTTCACCAAAAAGGCGTGCAACCCACGGCTTGGAGGCAGGACGGGGAAAACCGTGGTGCAAAGTGCGGAGGGCAGAGCCAGGCAGAGACCAGCTGGCCAGGTGCTAGCTGCTCCCTTTCTCTACCTGCTGCCACCACCTGGGTGCAAGTATACATCCAAGGCAGGAAAGTGAGAAATGAGTCGTCCTGACTTACCCAGGCAGACTGCTTGCTGCACTGCCTGCAGCTCCCAAATGCGAAGGGCAGGCGGCTTCTCAGCAAGCGGGCAGACGTGCACACAGAGGGGGGTCTGGCACCATCACAGCGGCAGGAGGCCACAGACGACGGAGCGTGCATCCGAGGACCCGGTGGGTCACAACCCAGGCTGGCTGGCCCCAGGGCTCTGCCAGACAAGTGCTGCAGCTGCAGCGGGTGCTGGATCGCGATGCATGCCCCATATAGTCAAGCATAATGGAAAACACGGATCTGGAGTGGATTCCGAGTGGAAGAGGGGGCCGCCTGGCTCGGAGCAGGAGAGGGAGGCGCTTGCCTCCTAATGGAATTAGCCATGGGCATGGACGCCTGAATTTTCGTGCAGCATCTCCCTGGGGTATCAATCACAGAAAGCAGGTGCCTCTATCTCCTGTGTTTTCAGATAAATGTCTGTAATCTCATTTAACAAATGATCCCTATTTAGTCAGGAGCCACCTATTGTGATGATATCATTTGCTCTAGCAGCCTTAAATGGGCAACTTCCTAGCCAGCATCACTGTGCTGACGGAACGGTCTTTATAAAGGCAAGTGGGCATGGGGCTCAGAGGCCCAGCTGCCTGGCGGCCCATGACACAAACAAGTTACAGACAGGAAAGCCCTCCACACCGCGGCTCTGGACAGCCTCCCGGGGAGCCAACCTCTGGCAGGGAGGAAGGGGTGGCTCGGGGCAGACATGCTGGCACAGCCCAGGACCCCTTGCCTGCCCCCAGCAGCCCCATAGAAGATAATGAGGAGGTGCCCTCTGCTGACAGCAAAGGTTTGGGGCCTGGCTGTCTATGTCACTGAGGCCCCACTCCTGCCTCCCCACCCTGCACAGGCCCACTAACAGCTCCCAGGGAGGGGTCAGCACCCAGACAGGTGGTCCAAGGGAGGCCAAGCCTGTGGGGTCCACAGCGGCCATGGGTCATCAGCCGAGGCTGACCCTCAGCAGTGCGTCTCCATGCACATTTGGAAGAGCCAGTGCACACCCTCAGTTCTGTCGCCTCTGTGCACAGCAACAGCACAGAAGATAACCAGTGTAGACAGAGGTGCTCAAAGTCGAGCCACCACATGGACACAGCAAGGGGCAGCCAGGCAGATTTTCACCATAAACTCCCCTAAAATCTCCACTCCTCTGGGGATCTGGTCTCCGTGGAACCACTTGCTGTCAGTAGGACCAGCTGGCAAAAGCAGACACCAGGCACATTACTGGGAAATGTACTGAGGATGGAGCAGGTATGTCTGATTCTACTGGCTCATTTTCATCTGACCAATTCACCAGCAACGCTCCTGAAGACAGAGATGCGACTGCCCTGCCTCAGGTCTGCATGTATCCTCAGGAGGAAGGGCAGAGGGGAGCGTCCGCCTGCCCAGGTTCGTGGCATGGAGGCACAGCCATACAGACGGGAACTCTGAGACTCCCCCCAAGCAACCAATACACCGTGCAGGGACCCATCCGAGTCAGCTTCAGCCACGGGGCAGGCTACACTGGGGCGACCCTAGGTCTGACCTCAGGGGGTCATGGAGACGCTCTCAGGAAGGACGTGCCTGCCACACCCCACCACCACATTAGTGTGTTTCACTCCAGGGACGTCACCACAGTGGGCTGAATGTGTCCCCCTGGGACCTCAGAAGGTGACCTTACTGGAAATAGGGTCTTTGTAGGTGGAATTAATTAAGGATCTTGAGATGCAATCGCAGGATGGCCCTAAATCCAATGACAAGCATCCGTCCAAGAGAAGGCAGCTGTGTGGTGACATCACAGGCTGCAGTGATGTGTCCATAAGCTCAGGAGCAGCAAGGATGGCTGGCCATACCTGATGCTGGGAGCAGCCTGGGACCAACTGCCCTCAGAGCCTCCAGGGGACACCAACCCTGCCCACACCTTGTTTCTGGCCATCGGGCCTCTAACACGGGAAAGCAAAGATTTCCACTGTTTTGACCCCTGTCCCTGCTGCTTTGTCACGGAAGCCCCAGGAACTCAGCAACCACGGCAGGACACAGCTCAAGGCTCCTGGGGGTGGGGGAGGCACCCGAGCACCTCACTGACCTCGAGGAGAGCCTTGAGCCAGACCATATCCCAAGCTCCTCTCCCCAGCTGTTCCTCATCTGTCTGTTGTTCGATGTCCTGCCCAGCACTGCTGGTGCCCAGAGTCTGTAAGCACCTGAAAATCTCCAGCTTTGTGTGGTTTGCACCACTGATGCCAAACAGATAGTAATGGTGCACTTCTCGTCTCCTGGCCTCCCCGTGCCGGCCACTGCCAAAATGCCTTCCACGAGGTGTGCCTCCTGACTGTGTTATCTCTGATTGCCGATCCCTACATCCGCCACGGGAAAGCACACAGCATGCTGGGTGGGGTGCAAGCGTGGTCTGTCCACTCACAGCATTTATGAGGACCTGCCATGCGCTGGGGAACTGGGGGACAGGGCAGGAACAAACAAGTCCATGCCCCCACCTGCAAGAGCCGACAGCCCACAGTCGGGACAGCTGCTCGCAGTGTCCCTGGCCCCACAACTGTGAGGCTGGTGCTTTTCCATTTCACAGGTGGAGAAGCTGAGCCATGTGCTCACGCAGCAGCTCTGGAGTCAATGCTCCTGACAGAATCACTGCTGTGCCTCCCTCTGCAGGGTCGGAGAGGGTGGTGGGGGCCTCAGAGCCCCACGTGGAGTGCATGTGGGGAACGAGCATGGCTGGGAAGGCCTCCCGCAGGGATGGATGGGAGCAGGGATTTGTTCATGGGGCAGAGGATGGGCTGGGGCTGGTCGGGGCTTGGTGGGGTTCAGGGGTTTGCTGGCCCCTCTGCACTCTCACTCATGGCCATGGGGGGCCCTGGCCACCCCCAATGTCTCCGGGGATGAGTGCTCTGTGTTTTCTCAGGAGCAACTGCTTTGTGGGCTGCTCACAGATGTCAAATAGAGGTTCACTGAACTGGACCAATCCTTACTTTGATTTCTGATTACTGACTGGATCAGTCAATACTTTCCAAGCTTCTATGCACACTGGTTTTCCTGGGTGTAGACACAGGAGGACACTCTCATCAGGGAAGCTGATGCTTGGGAGAGTCAGTGACTGTCCCCCTGGACCACACGGGGCAGATTGAACACTGCCTCCAGGGTGACTGTCCCCTGGACTTTAGCCCTGATCAGCCAGGCTATCCCCTACCAGCTCTCTCACCAGCACGACTCATCACTGTTGAACAGCATACAACCACGTGGGCTGCCACAATGCCACCCGTGCTGTGAGAGTTGCTGCACAAGAACACTTCAGAAACCACTCTCCAGAGCCCATCTGCGGACTTAACTGGTCAGTGCAGGCCCAGCACTTCATGTCTGGGAGCATTCATAACTTACTGGGCGACTGCTGCCATGATGCTGGTGTCTGGCCTGTGTTGCAGGGTGGGGCCTGTATGAGTCCAAGTTCTCCAGAGAAACAGGACCCATGGGAGACAGATACGGATAAGAGGAGACCTTCCACGAGGACCGGCCCGCGTGATCATGGAGGTCAAGTAGTACCAGGCCTGCCGCCTACGAGCTAAGAGCCAGGAAGACCTGAGTCCACAGGCCCAAAAACAGCGCTGCTGGGATGGCAGGAGAAGGGGAGAGCCTTCCCTTGTCTGCCCAAGCTAATCAGGCCTCAGGGCTCAGATGACGCCTGTGTCAGGGAGGAGACAGGTACTCAGCCTGCACGTTCACTCATCTCTCCCCGATACCCCTGGGCAGACATCAGCAGTGTCGTTTCACCAGCTGCCTGGGCCTCCCAGTCAAACTGACACGGAACTGACCATCCCAGGCCCTGATGGGAGTTCAGGATCCGATGCACAGCACAGAATAAGGAACAACCCACTCATGAGGCAGCATCTAAGTTCCAAAAGGGAGGGAGTTCCACAAAATGGCACAAAATGAGACACGCTGTTAGTAAACTAGGCCGAATGCCCAACGGAAGTCCACCCTGAGGATGAAGACCCTACACACCCTCACGTGAGGAACACAGCAGAGCTATGTAACATCTGTCCTCACAAACCACGCTTTCACCTGAAGCACGCCGTCACTGTGTTTTCTTTGTAATCATAGATTCATGCAGAGCCGCAAAGAAAACAAGTTTCAGTGTTTTTATTCATCTTTCTGTCTGCATCCTAACACAGAAGCAGGACTGAGAAATTAGTAATAAGCGAGCCAGCACTGCAACACCACTTTTCTTTCTCCCATCTTAATTACCAATGCTTCAACAAGTACTTTGTTTTGCTCCATTAAATGAAAGATTATCTTTCCTTTTGTTTCCTTGGTAGTGTGTTTTAACCTCTAGCACTGGTATCAATGAACAAAGTTACAATTCTCAAAGATGAAAGGCCACAAGCTGTTTGCAAATAAATCTCATTCAGAGAAAATTACACCAGAGGCTCTCCCCTGTTGGCCTGGTCCTCGTTTAGATCTGTTAGACGGATTTTGCTGGTGTTTAGAATAGAGATTCCTAATCTTCTTTCAAAGGCAGACAGAAGAAATCAGGAGAGCCCAGCTAGTAAGTTACAGAGACAGTGAACTGTAGAATGTTTAGGGAAATGCATTTTCATCCACAGAGGGAAGAACAGTCAATTAATGATTCCTGCCTTTGTTTACAAACTTAGCACAATGGATAACTGAGCAAAATTAAAAATACACACATCATTTGAATTTGGGTTAACATGAACTGTGTGTTATCCAAACTTACCTGTGAATATTAGCATGTATTTTAATTTACTCATGTTGCCTAATAACCTACAGTAACACAAACTGCTAACTTCATTTGTCATAACTGTATGTACATGTGTCGGGGACTGTGTGTGTCCTGGGTCAAAGTTACTCTACGACTGAACACATGCACCGGCTCTAAGGAAAAACTACAGTCATGTCCCCATGCAGCCATCTGCAGCGGGTGACGTAGATCTCATTGGTCCCTGAGTTTCGGTTTTAACAAAACAGTCTTTAGTTTCTTCAAGAAGATTTCTCTCCATGCTATTTTACCTCCATATTTTGGCCATATTCACTAGAAAATGGGGGCAAAAAGTGGGGATTACTACTCACTGAGCCGCCAGAGCTTCACTGGCATGACGCAGTTTACTCCCTAAGCCGGTCTGACATAGGTGGTATTTCCAACCTACAACCACACAGACTGAGAGCTGTAAGGAGTAAGTGACTTCAGCAGCTACTGTCCGCTTGGTCAGGATTCACATCCAGCTCTGACTTTTTTAAGCTCAGGTTAACTCCAGCACACAATACCTGGCTTGACCGCTCAGTAGAACTTCTGACATGAGCTAGTCAGTGCTGGACTTCCCCCTGTGACCACATCCCCCACGCACAGGTTGAGTTCATGAGCAGGGCCCTGCCAACTTAGGGGGAAAATGCAACCCTCCTTTACTCGTTCTACAGCAAACAGAACAAAGAATAACTCCTTGAAATACACATCCAAAACACAGCAAAGTGCCAAAAGTAAACCAGAAAGATAAATACACTAGGGAAAAGAAGAAATAATAATCAGGAAAGCCAAGGTAAGCAGAAACAAAGAAAACCGGTGCTTCACGTGCACAGGAAAGTCACGTCAATCAAAACTCTGAGACCTGCAGCCTTAAAGGAGCCACATGTACGTGACGGAAACGCCATGGTGTCCAGAGCGGGGTGGACCCAGTGGCCAGGCCTCTTGTAAAGAGATTCCCTCATACATTTGACAGAGACACACTATGGGTGGGTTCCTGAAGCATGGATTGTAATCTTTTAAACCCTCTGATGTTGTGTCAAGAAGCAGACTGTTGGAGAGGTGGCCTTGAGGTGCTGACGTGGTGGTTGGACAAGCTCCCTGTGGACCCTTAGCTCACCTGCCTTCGGCACCTGCTGCCCACCACAATGGGCCACTTCGTGTATCTCAGCACCATTGTACTGAACCAAGATTCTCTCACATGCAGTCTTTCTGATGACTCCTCTGTAATCAGAAAGGTATTGCAGCCCCTTCCATTTGACACCGAGAAGCTGAATCTCCATAGAGATTCAGTATCTTGCTCAAAACCTTCAAGTAAGAATTGGGGTTCAAACCCAGTCCTATCACATGCTGGTGTCCTGTTCTCCTGGTGATACATCCTTGGCAGAGCTGGCTTTATCCCACATAGCAGACATGGGGAAGTACAGACTTGTGGTGCAGCCGGATGATGGCCAATCCAAGGGCTGTTTCCCATGGTGTAAAGGAATGTTTGACACTGAGAAAGGAGAGACACTGGCTTTGGATTTTTCCTGGGAAATGGTTGCCACCAGAATTATTAAATAATGCATTATGGAATCTAAATAATAAGTATAGAGCTTAGTAGAAAAATGTATGTATTATCTGACTCAAACATTAAAGCAGATAAAGCCCTAACATATCCAAGGAGAGAGAACCTGGGTCACTTATCACATTAATACTTAGAGCAAGAGGAGACTTAAAAAGGTTGCATGATTTTAAATCACTGTCCTCATGGTTTAAAATGAAAAATAAAAATCAATTTGCCAGGTTTGTGAGTTGAAGCCAAAGTCCTCAATGAACTCATCTTCCCTTGTCTCCCCTAAAATAGACCTTACCAGTCCTAAACCACAAGCAAACCACTTTGTGTTTTGAAATTGTCATAGTTTCATCACATAATTAATAACTCCTAATAATAGCCCCCTCTACCAAAATACCTGCTCTATAGATTTCATTCTTGGTGAAATGTTTTGGAATGCTGATCCTTATAAATGTCTCAAATGCATGTGTATTTCATATACATTTCTTGCATGTGTAGCTTCTCTGAGCATGTGATACCTCAACATTTGTATGTGCAATTTAATGCTTAGTGAACAAAAAACTATTTTTATGTGTCATGGGCTAAAAAGGCTGTTATTTTTTTCTAGAGCTTTTTTTAAAAAATGCAAAGAGCATTAATGAAAACACTTGATAAGGAAAATTTTTCTAGGTAAGTTATGGTTTTTCTCTACAATTTCATTATGTGGAATTTGCTCTCAGTCCTAAAAAGACTTTTAAAATCTTAACCGATTTAGTAGCCCAAAACTAATATGCAAAGCTGTAAGTTGAAATATTCTAAAGAATTTTAGTTGCTGTTGAGAAATTAATTCTGCTGTTTTGTGTTGTATTTAAATTAAACAGTCACTCATTAGTGATAATTCCTGGGCATGCAATCCAAGAGGGGACTGGCAAATCAGTGTGGGTGTTTAACTTTTACACTGTTACAGAATTCATGGAAATATAAATATTTGCAGAAATATAAGGTATACTTACATACAGTAAGCTACATTCCCACAAGGATAACTTTGATCCAAAAATGTATGTTTATAGGATGGTAAAATAAATTAAGTGTCTGTATTCAATGACCAAGCCTCATAGTGACAGCTAACTACAAACCTAAGATTTCTAAGAACAAAGCTCGGTCACTGAATACAGACACTTAATTTTCAAATCCTGCATTGAGTGCATACACAACTGTGGGGGATTTTATGCCTGGGCTTCTGTATGTCTCTCTGCACATGTATGTGCTCAAAGTGGGGAAGAAAGAATAAAGGCATCTTCCAAGAAACCCTTTGTAAGAAACTCAGCACTTGTGACGGTGAACGGCTCCCCCAGGCGAAGCAATCAGGTAAGCAGGTGTAACACCAGAATGCAGTGGCTCTAACCGCAGACTGCTTTACACAGAAAGACCCAAGTAAGAGCTACATTCCTCATAAAGACTCTTTCCATCTTTGGGAAAACATGGACCCAATAGCACTTGCTCTGAAAAGCATCGTGAGTAAGTTCTATTAATAGAGCAGGAATCCATTCTGCTAAAAAGGCAAAGCTATGCAGATGATAGTGAAAAATAAAATATTAAAGTTTTGGTCCTGAAATATTATAATGAGTTTTGCTGCTTGCCAACTGGCTACAGTTACTCACTGGGTTGCCATGGTGACGTCCTGCTAGTTCCCAACTGTCAAGCAAAGAAACAGTGGCCCCACAATCCACCCAGAACCATCCTTTTCCTGATGAGGACACAGCAGCCAAATCCTTCCGGTCATCAGGCCCCTTGATGACAGCTTTTCTGAGACAATCGTCATCACTCACATGAGTTGCATCAAAGCCTCATGCTGTCTAATGCTCACACGCTGGCTGAGGGCCACTGGGTGGCAGGCACAGGGCTGAGTTCAGGCCTCCCACAGTCCTGGGCTCCTTCTCTGTGCAGTCAGCCCTCCCCAAGCTCCCTCTTCTGGGCAATGCTCTGGCTCATACTGCGTACACAAGAGGCATGTGTGGTATTGCCTCAAACCACACAAGAGTCATAGATTTTACAGATTAGGAACCTGAAGTCAGAAAACACTAAATAATTTGCCAAAAGAGATTAACTGGTCAACAGGAGAGAGAAGATGTACTGTGATTCTACATCAACCACCCCTCAGATTTGATTCTTTTGAACAACCCAAAATTACGGAATAAAGCATAAAGCATCACTTATATACACATATTATACATACACAGATGAAGTACAGTTCAGGCCTGACCATGCAGTAATTCTACAATGAGAAGAACATTGGTTATGTCCTATGTGCATTTCTCTTGACAGGTTCACATATTCACTTAACCTGGCAATGCATGGTTCGCCAAATAGACGGGCCTGTGAGGACAGGCAGAGTCTGAATATTGGAACTATGAGTGAGCCACCTGGTGGAATCTGTCACTCTTCAGTGTTTTTACATGACTTCTCTCAGAAATGCTAACAGCCTCTCTGAAACTAGTACTAGAACCTTGTAAATAAGTTGACTGCATGTAACCAAGCCCCTAGGAAACCCCACCCTATAACTAACCAGGTGAATTACTCAAGTTACTAGGTCAGTCAGAAAAGGCACACCTCCCAAATTAGGCCAGTTACACATCCAGGCAGTTGTTCCTACATGAGCATTTACTAATTTCTAGCTCTGCCTCATGACCCCCAAACCTCCTTCAGCCAGTCCAAATACCAGCTCTCCCTCCTGCCCCTAGCTCTGCCTCCAAGGACCCTCTCCATGAATCCCAGCCACAATTATTCCTTGTGCACAATGCCTGGCATGTTGTAATCTCTCAAAACATTATTGTCCTCTCTCTCCATTCCCTCCTCTAAACCTTAGCTCCAACTTTTCCCATTAATGTTACATGTTGCATTGCCTTACAGTAAGACCACCTGGACACATGAATTCTCTCTTCTGTTACCCTGGAGGTCAAGAGCACAGGTTATTTATTTGAGGATCCCACGGTACCTCATGTATCTCTGTGCATGTATGTGCGTGTCTGCATGTGTGTGTCCATGTATCTATGTCCATGTGTGTGTCCATGTTTCTGCACCCATGCATGTGTGTCTGCATGCCTGTGTGCACAGTGGAAGTAACTGCAGCAAACCATACACAGTGGTTATTTCAGAGTGGCAATAACAAGAGTATTTTTGTTTTCCATACATCATACATATTCAAAAGTAAACATTTATACAACAGAGAGAAACACACAATAAATTTAGCTTTAACAAATAAAGGAGAAAAGAGTAAGTTCTGACCCCATGTGGTATTAAGGAAGGGGTGTAGGAGTAGACATTGGAACAGCTCTTGCTGACTGAATTCTTCTAACTGGGTAGTGCTGGTGGGGGTGCCCTTTGGATCTACGGGGAATGTATGCCTGGGTCTCGGGAGACACTGGAGTTACAGAGGCAGGACGGTCCTTACCCTCAGCATTTAAAATTTTAATACCACCCACCATGGCACCACACATTTCTTCCCAATATTTCAAGAGACAATGACATAAAATCTTTATGGTGTAAAATCTCAGAGAGATAACAGTCCTTTAACAAATTATTCGTGACATCCTCCTCAAAATCTTTCCCCCAGGATACATTTATGGGAAATTATCTTAAAATGGGAAGTAACCTCTCAATGACAGACATGTAACTTTGTCAACCTCTTATCAGTCTTGTTCTGAAAGTCCTGCAATTTATTGTAGTTCCTGGCAGCCGAGTCCCGTCGTGACTCAAACAGTAATGTCATTGCTGTGTCTCCCCTTTTGTCTGTTCACACCGCTTTAATAGATCATGAAAATCACATCACATTTTTAGGACACTGGATTTTAAAGTCAGAGAGCACCTGCACCGGAGAAAATCTGATTCAAACTACTCACTTCACTGAGAAGAGAAACCACAAGTTCATCCCAGGACTGTGGGCTGCAGAGGCAGATCCATGTTCTGAGCACATGTTGGTGAGTCCAAATGCCAGCTCTCCCTCCTCCTGCCCCGGTGGCCCTTCAGGACCCCAAGCCAGGACCCCAGCGCACCCACACCACATAGCCCACATAACGGACCGAGTGTCTGTCATTGTACTTTGCTGGTTATAAATCACTTCAAGTAGAAAACATAAGATGACTGGGTGCCTCATGGGGAGGATCAGGGGTCCTTCCTTGCTCACAGAGTAACTGAGCAGACAAGCTCGTTCACACGAGGCGGCTTCAGAGTGAGCAGTTACCACAACCAGCAGAAGCTCAGCCCAAAGCAGAAGGAACTGAGGCTCGGTGTCCAGTCAGAAGGGCTCAGATTCCACCTTCTTCAGTTACTTCCTGCATGATCTGGGGCAGCTATGTGACCTGCGAGCCCCTCATGACCCCTTTGTAAAGTGGAGCTGGTACCTCCCATGACAGGATTCTGTGAGGACTCACACAGGCATGCTCTGGGCAATCTGCACACATCACTGCACCGTCATGTAAACGTCACACTGTGGGAGGGTTAAGAACCCGAGGCTCTGGCAGTCAAACAGCTTCCCAGTTTCCCACTGCAACTCCAGCCCGGGCAGGCAGCTCTGACCTTGGACTGTTCACCGCACACTATGAACAGTCCACCTCCACATGCCTTAAAGGGTTAGGATTTTCATGCACAGAGAGATTAAATTACATCTACTTACACAGGATAGACACATAGATCCACAGAATAAAACTGAGAGCCCAAAACTAAACCATTCTATGGGAAATAACAGACTTTTCAACAAAGGGTACTGGGACAGCTGGATGTGCGCAGGCCAATGGATGAGGCTGGACCCCACCTCATACCACATGCGAGTGAACTCATAGTGGATCATGGACATAGACATAGAGCCACAATCATAGGACTCTGAGAGCAAACCACAGGAGCAGTTCCTTGAGACCACAGACTCACGTTTTCTTGGATATGACACAACAGGCACTGGAACAAGGACAAAAACAGGCAGACTGGGCTTCATCAAAACTCAAGGCTCTTTTGCTGTAAGAACACCATCAAGAAAGCTGAAAGACAACCCACCAATGGGAGAAAATATTTGCAAATAATAAACTGATAAGAAACTTGTGTCCAGAATTTATCAACCATTCTTACAACCCAATATCAGAAAGACAAATAACCTTATTTTTAAAGGGCTCTTAGCAGACATTTCTCCAAAGAACACACGTGAATGGCCAGTTGGCACATGACTGCCGTCGGGAATGCCAGTTAAAACTGTCTTAAGGTGCCTCTGCACACCCACAGGACGCCTACAGTAAGAAAGCAAGTGTGATAACTGTATTGCTGTGGGGTATGACACATGGCCCCCTCCGGGAGGCAGTGTGCTCCTTGGTAAAAGGGGCCCTTATACAACCCAGTGATCCCACTCCTGGCTTTATCCCCAGAGAACTGAAACCATATGTCTGTATACATACTGTTCCCAGCAGCATTCTCCAAAAGAGCAAGCAAGACCCGAACAGTACTAGTATCCATCCATCAACGGATAAAGCAGGGGCGCCCATACAATGGAATACAATTTGGCAACAGAAACATACTAACACATCCTAAGACACAGATGGGCCCAGAAGCCATGCTAAGTGAAAGAAGCCATACCGAGACACATTCCTTTTACATGAAAGGTCTGTCAGAGGCGGACTATGGCATAGTAGTGGTTGCCAGGGGTGGGGATGGAGAGAGGCAGTGACCTTGGGCTAACGGGTTGGGTTTCTTGCACGGATGATGAAAAACATTCTGAAACTGGACAGCTGTGGTGCTTGTCAGCTCTGTGGATGTGCTAAGATCCATGGGATGGCATCTGAAATGAGTGTATGTTACGGTGTGAGAATTATACTTAATATAGCTATTTTCAGATCATTCCACATTGCTCCAAAAAATCCAAAAGCATAGGCACACCAGGCCTTCCCCACCTGGTGCACTCTGGCCAGGTGCTCACTCTGGACAGGGCACTGATGTGAATGGTCCAGGGAAACGGCAGGTGCTCCAGGTGAACACCAGAGTCAGCAGGGAATTTAATAAAGTGCACATTCCACAGCATCTCCATTAACCAGGAGCTGAATGGAGCATGTGCTGCACTTACGTTTGTGAAACAGCTTGTGGCCACTAAACAAGGTGTCAACATGCAGAGCTGACCACCTGCACACATGCAGTGTATGGCACAGGGTGCAGGCCCCAGGGTTGCTGAGATGGGAGACACAGCGCACACCACATGCTAAGGCACCACGTGGCACATCCAGGTGGTTGGGCCCTCACCCACGACTTGTTCTAGGAGGGCGTCTCCACCATGTGTGCACCCACGCCTGCAGAGAAACAGGTGCAGGGGCTGGGAACTGGGTAGGGGAGTCGGATCTTACATTCAGATCAAAAGGAGAAGCGACTATGGCATGGAGGTGAAGCAGAGTGTGTACCTGGGAAGACACAGGTTTTGACATTTTTATGAAAGAGTAAAGCAAGCGTGTTTATAGAGCACAGATTCCATCCTGCCGAATCAGAGGCTGCGTTGAGGGTAGGACGAGAGTGCAAGCAGCAAGGAGGCAAAGTAATTAAACCCACAGGAGGTTTACAAATAGCTGCCAGGCTCTACGCTCTTCACCACTAACTTCCTGGGAGCTGGACAGCTCACTTGGTGGGCTACATTCCCCTACTCCTAACAGAAAATCTTCAGTACAGTTGGCCGCATATTTCTGTCTACTCCCCCCCTTCACCATTACAACCGAGAAGGTTGGCCTCCTGTACCCCTCATACTGAAGTAACAGGAACCGAGCACCACAAAGCCCGGAGCACAGAGTGCAGGCTGGAGCATGAATACTTGTGCAAAACACAGTCCAGGCCTACTGCTTTCCTCTGAGGGTCACTTCACAAGGTCATAGGCATTGAAGGTCAGAGGCCAAGCCCCATCCAGTCAGAATGTGAAGAGTCGGTCCTAAAGCCTCTGAGGACTCCAGCTCGGGTCCTCCTTTACAGGAGTTGCTGTTTCCATCTCTGTGAGTCAGGACTCTGAGTTCTCCTGACCGAATCCAAGGGTGCCCAACACACCTCTGCTCTGGGGCAACGCAGCTGAAAAGCCCAGGGGCAGATCTGGCCACACACTTCACAAGGCAGGAGGACGGCTCCACCTAGGGGACACACAGACTTCCACACTGTCAGCTCTCTGAGCATCTCTAGGGCCCCAGCCAGACAGGCAGCAAGGTCACTGCGATGGTGTGAGGTTCCCCCCACTTTCCAGAGTCTGCAGCTCCTACAGATGCCCAATTCCCACCAGTATCCCCATCTGTGTGTTCAGGGCACCTCTGGATATGCAGGTGCCTCTACCATGTAGGCCAATGGTCCCAACTCAAAAGAAAAAGGCTGAAAGTGTTGGAAGGGTCCTTCTCCCTCCATCCACGATTCCAACCGGTGTGATCCATTTCTGTTAATTTTATGATCATCACCACTCTCCAGTTTGCCACACAGATAAATGTGGCTGATGCTCTAAAAGAGGGACCCCTCAGCACACTGAAAGCAACAAATGTGATGTGAAAATGGAACGGGGAAGCCTGAAATAGAATGGACACACAAGCCATCAAGCGCGGCAATCAGAAGGCAGCCGAGCCATGCTGTTTAAGCTCTCTGTGACCCAGTGCCCTTATTCAAGTGAGGAGAAAAGAAGGGCTCCACTCCATCGAAGGAAGAGCAATTTGCATGTTGGGACAGGTGTCAATTCTGCCTCCCTTCTGAGCCAGCCCCCAGCCGGGGGCTTTGGCAGAGCCGGGTGGACGTGAA
Organism: Smutsia gigantea; assembly: GCA_032199065.1. Taxonomy (NCBI): domain Eukaryota; kingdom Metazoa; phylum Chordata; class Mammalia; order Pholidota; family Manidae; genus Smutsia; species Smutsia gigantea. The sequence goes on from JAVSCE010019651.1 coordinate 192,651, forward strand.
GAGACAGGAGCAAGGGAGGAAGGGGTCTAGCTGACACTCCTTCTCCAACATGTGCTGAGCACCTACTGCACAGGCCCAAGCCGTGTGCTACAGACCCAGAAATTAATAAAATGTGATGTCGCACTAATACTGATCCTATTTTATTTCCCAAGATGTAAATGACCATGCAGTTATATTTTGCATTTAGACTTAATTTAAAATTAACTAAATCAAGGGTCAAGGACAGATATTGCCCCTAAAGAAAAGAGGACACCAGCTCTGCAGCATTCCCCAGATTCAGTGAAAATTCAAAACACTACATCAATACCATGAAGGATCTGAAGGACAGGCTTTGTCATGCCCTCCATGTTTTATTTAGGGAAACTTCCTGCCTCCTTGCAGATGAGAAGTGCCCAAGTCCTAGGTACAGCCTGTACCATGAGGGGGCATGAGGATTCATCCCAAGAGGAAAGGCCTATCTTGGGATGGAAGGACGTCTCTCTTTAGGAAGGGCTGGGACTCAGCTGCCTATTGGGTCTACACTTCACAGCCCCTCGGGGACATCCCTTATCTAGGATGCCTCCAAACCAAGCTGGTCCTGTGTCACCACATGGATTATCACAGCAGCCCCACCCAAAGAGGGCACAGCTCTGAGTTTGCTAACTGGGTGCTACTGTTTCCACTTTATAAGTGAGGAAATTGAGATGAAACAATGTCTGAAAAATCACAGAGGATTACTCCATCTTAAGTTCCTTCTACCAGGCATGGCCCCTAAAAGGCATAAGAGCTAGATACCGTGGGAGACAAGAGGGACCCATTCCCTGGATGCACAAGACCTTGCAAACCCTTGGCTCCACCGAATGGAGTCTGTCAAAGTTCTAATAACACAGTTTGACTTTCTGAGAAATTGCTGAAGTTTTGAAGAACAAATGCAGGATTTTATCACATTCACAGCCCACCTTCCCAACCACACGTTAATTTGGACCCCCATCTACTACCGTATTTTGTTTAAGTTCCAGGATTCCTGCCAAGACCCACATTCCAGACACTTTCATGGAAATAGAAGCCACAAGGAAGAAAGTAGCAAAATTAAACCACCAGCAAGAGAGGCTTTTAATTTATCCAAACTAGCAAACTCATAGCAGGGCTATGTCTCGAGAACTGCCACTACTGATATCTACTTACTGCCCATAAATGCAATGTGAGAATTGTCTCACTCTGCCACTTCACTTCCCACTTGGTGTCTCCCAGCAGCTCCGGGGGGACACATCACAATGCCACCAGAGGCTCAGGCACCTTGGTTTCCTCCCTCAGATTCAGGGAGCGGTCATCAGCCATGGTGATGCTTCCTGGCATGGTGAACAGCCCCCAGCTCCCAAGGTCACTCTTGACCAGGACTTCCCAGAATTCAGCCAATAGTGCATAGAGGGAAGAAGCCATCTGGCAAACCCACACACCAGGACTGAGCACCTGAGGCCTGACAAAGGACCCCCATCACCAGTGCTCTAATTTGCACACAGCCAGCCTGCATCTTCAAAGGAAACACACAGGAGCCGTTCAGGAAGCACCTAGGATGTGCGTGTGACACACACACGATACACCTGCTGTGATGCACTTACAGCGCAGGCATGTGAACAGCCCAGAGAGCCATGCCACCCTCCTGACTCATGCCTCTGCTCAACACACTGGTTGCAGTAGAAACGGACCACCTTGCATCTGCGGTGCCTCAGTCGGGCCAGGAGTTCCCCGGACCAGAAATGTGGGCCTTGACGGGAACTCATCAGACCTGCAGGATCAGGAGCCGGGGCACCTTTCAGTCTGGGGCTAGAGTGCCTCCTGGAGGTTCTGGTGCACCTTGGTGTTTGTCAGACGCACAGGAATGTGCAGCTGCTCCAATAACTTAAGGGCCTCCAGTGGCTACAAGGGGCAGGTTTGCATGTTTCCCTTTGGTTGAACTTGTAGGATAACAGCTGTCCAAGGGAACAGCAGCTCCTCACTCAGCAGCACATGCAGCTTCCAGTAATTGCAGACATTTAAAAACACTATTTTTTTGTAGTGTGCAAAAGCACACCAAATAATGAACGCTTTGGGATTAATGTGCACTTGGGCTCCAGACCCAGCAGCAGAGTAACAGCTGGAGTCCTCTCCCCAAGACATGCCAGCAAGCACTGCCTCTCCTTCAGTGCACATGAGCCAGGCCTCCGCTGGGCTCTGAGCGTGCACAAGTCACGGGGCACCCCATGACAGCCTGGCCGTCAGGCAGGAGTGGGAGACGCTGGAGGAGAGGGGACTGTTCACTCTACTGATGATCCGAATAAGAGATGT